>JAWQFJ010022641.1:20000-30000 GCA_034096865.1 Theodoxus fluviatilis | reverse complement strand
TCCTTCCATCAACATACATTCTCATGCTTGGTTGCATGTGTCTATGTTGTTTCCACACAAGCAGTCATCCTTCCATCAACATACATTCTCATGCTTGGTTGCATGTGTCTATGTTGTTTCCACACAAGCAGTCAGCCTTCCATCAAAATACATTCTCATGCTTGGTTGCATCTGTCTATGTTGTTTCCCCACAAGCAGTCAGCCTTCCATCAACATGCATGACACGCACTGCGTGAAAGCTTACATTCTGGGCTGCACAAACACGGAGAGCTTTGGTTGGCCTATAGTACACCCCACCCACCCACCACCCCCTTTGAAATTCAGACATTTGATAAAACCACACAAAAAAAGCAACAGATGTAACACGCATATTGCAACTGTCCTAAGAGGCAGATGTGAAAGACGCGTGCGCGTTGGATTCAGTGGTAAAGGATTAAGGAGGGGGGGGGGGGGGGGGGGGGGGAATTTCAAAAGAGAACACGACAGTTATGCCGTCACACACTGTGAAGCTCAAACACGTTATTTCTCTTACCCTGATCCAGAAATGTTTTTTGTTTCCCCTGAAATGTTTGCACACGGTGAAACTTGTTTTGGGGGAAACAAATCAATTGAATCCCCGCTGTCGGCCCCCCCCCCCCCCTCCCCCCCCCCCCCCCCCTCACCATATATGGTGACTAGAGTCATTGTTGGAGATGACTTCTGCACAGCAATGGCATCAGTCGGCGGTAATATGATATCTATTGCCGCCACTGGGATATATGATTGCTACTGCCGCCACTGTGATCATCTTTCATGAGGAAAAAAACAAAGACAAGCGAAATGGGTGAACGAATGGCTGCAGAAGAGGCCATAGCCAGGCGCTCACAGCTGTTTTGGTTCGTCACTCCTCGAACCAAACTAATATTGACAGCCCGAACTCCTCGGCTACGTAATACGCCATATGTTATCATGTATCTCGGTGGCCCGAACTTTGACTCCTAGCAATGATTATATAGTCTTTGCTCCTAGCAGAACTGACATTTCGATTTGAATCATGATGCGATTTAAGTGAAGTATTGATGTATTCTACAGAGATTTGAGAAATCGGCACTGCTATTTGGTGTTGGTTTCTTTGCATGTGTGTCAGTAATTCTTAAAATAGGCGTTAGATATGCAATCGATGAGAAGAAATAATTGCAGACATTGTTGACTTGTGCGAGGAGCTAGAGCGACGGTTTGAAGGCCCAAGGAGTGAGGGCTGTTCCCACTGGCTGACAGGCAGAAATGTTTCAGAAAATTGCTGGAAAAACAGAACCGGTGTCACAGGATATTTCGGAACCGGACAAATCGGAACCATTCCGATTTATCCTGGCCCTGGTGACAAGATATTTCGGAACCATTCCGATTTATCCTGGCCCTGGTGGCAGGATTTTTCGGAACCACCAGGATATTTCGGAACCGTCTAGAAGGTCATTAGCCCACATGAATTTTTTAGTTTACGACTTTTTCTAAACAGATTGTGAAGAGTTTCTCACACTTTGCTGAGGTTGTGCAATAAATATCTTCTCACCTACCTGTTTATGTCCTTGTTTATGAATTATAAATTCACGCAGAGAAGGCCCACATGGCTTCACTAATATTCTGTCTGCATCATTCCGTGTCAAAATTCACTGAGTTACAACTCACGTACTCCAGCGCGTGAGTTTTCCCACGCCTGTGGCAAACAAGTGTTCTGTTGCGGAAGAATGTGAAGGGAATTTATAGACTATGGGTAGCTAAAGAATTGTGTAGAATTGCTTGTGTTTGTCAGACACACACACTCAGACACACGCACACGCACGCACTCACACACACACACCCGCGCGCACACACACACACGTATACACACGCACGCACGCACACGCATACACACACGCACGCACACATACATACGCACGCACACACACAGACACCTCCCCCCATACCCACCCACCGACACACACACACGCGCGCGTGCGCGCGCACACACATACACACACACTCACATGCACACGCACACACACACTCATACATACAGACACACACACACTTTTTTTTAAGTTTACGACTTTTTCTAAACAGATTGTGAAGAGTTTCTCACACGTTGCTGAGGTTGTGCAATAAATCTCTTCTCACCTAATGAAAAGCTTCTCAAAATTCCAAAACGTAGTGCAAAATCTTTTGGTGAGCGTAGTTTTAGTTTCAATGCCCCCTCTGTCTGGAACTCGCTGCCGACTGGCCTGCGTGACGCACCCACGTTACCTATTTTTAAGTCGCAACTGAAGACTCACATGTTTCGACTGGCTTTTGCTTGATTGTAGGTTTTTCTCATGATCATGTATGTTGTTGTATCCATTCTCAGGTCTGTAAGTTGTATTATGTGTTGTATTATGTTGGTAAGCTTGCTGATGAATGTCTGCGTGTGAATGTGGTTATGTCAGCGCATTGAGTTGTACAGAAGTGCGCTATACAAATGCTATTCATTATTATTATTATTATTATTATTATTATTATTATTATTATTATTATTATTATTATTATTATTATTATTATTATTATTATTATTATTATTATTAAACTCATGAAAGCCAGCCTACTTTGAATGAATTAGCCCATTAGAGAGAGAGAGAGAGAGAGAGAGAGAGAGAGAGAGAGAGAGAGAGGAGAGAGAGAGAGAGAGAGGAGGGGGGAGGGAGTGATTTGATCTCGGCCTAAAACCAAGCTTGGCCATAATGGACATACATCAGGTTAAAACATTCAGATATTCATATGTACAGGAATGTTAAAATAGATATTATATTACGGCCATCGAAATGGCATGAATAGCATATTCATACATCGTCGCAGGTATGACCTTATGGTAGCTCACCGCCTCGGTATCAGAAACACTTCTATACCAGTTGGTGGAGAGAGAGAGAGAGAGAGAGAGAGAGAGAGAGAGAGAGAGAGAGAGAGAGAGAGAGAGAGAGAGAGAGAGAGAGAGAGAGTTAATATGTATAACCGTATACACAAATGTGACAAGGTGACTTAGAATCCAGAAGGAGTTTAACAACAGGTTCTGTAAAAATCTTTATGTATTATTACTCGTACTTAAAAAGCAGTCTGTAGCTGCTTGAGCATCTTTAATAAAACAACATACATTAAACATCGTTTGGTCAAGGTAAATTGTTCTTTGTTAGCGTAGTAGTTTGTTTCACTCTGATTTGAAACCGTCTAGAAACTCAGAAAATCATACGAAAGCATCTAGAAGGTGGTTCCGAAATATCCTGGTGGTTCCCAAATATCCTGCCGCCAGGTGCGGGATAAATGGGAATGGTTCCGAAATATCCTAGGATTTTTGGAAACCGGTTCCGATTAATCCTGGTTCCGAAATATTCTACGACACCGGTTCTAAATCGTGTTATCGCTCTTGGGAAACATAAAGTTCACTGAAATAACTGTTCGGTCAAGAGGAAACGTGCATTTATTGAGCGAAAATATGTTTGGGTTTCACATGCGTACGACGGCCTTTAGAAAGAGCTACTGCCACTGATCTCTAGGGAAGACGTCGAACCGCTCAAGTAGCCGCCTGCATTCAGATGCGGCTTTGAGGCGACGGTTTGCCACAGCTGGTTGTATGTTCCTCCAGCCTGATGAATGGATGGATGGATGGATGGTGTTTTACGGCCTATCGGCCTTTGAAGGCTATATGATAAGGCCAGTCAGCACGAAAATCCCTAGAACAGTTTAGAGTAAACGCAAATCAAGTCACGGTGTCCCTAGTTATTCGCCTCTTACGAATCGCGTGGGGAGACGCGGTGGGTCAATTCTTACCCCGAACCCACAGGGGGATCCTCCAGCCAGCACCGGCATGTCAGTAAAACCTGTTTGATTTATTGTCTTCCTTTGGAAAGGTACCAAACCCACAGAAGCATGCCAGGTAGTTGCTTGTGTCAGGTAGTTACGTGTGTCAGGTAGGACCGTCTCTCACCGCAGCTGCAGCTGCAGCTAGATTTATCATCACCAAAGGAAGTAGTTCAAGATGTATCCTGTGGAAAAGATTATTGCTTTCCCTGTGTTTGCTGATTGTAACTTAGAGGCACAATGTACTTTTGTTCAGAGGCCTTTTCAGAAGCTGCAGGGACGGGAAAAGCAATTTTGTTTAAAGTATGAATGGGTGAACTAGTGGTTGGCTGAGGTGGAGGAATTCAGCCTGTTCTTTTTAAGGTGCTCGAATTATTATTTTAAAAAGTTATTTGAGTCATCTTCATAATGCAAACAAGAGATCAAAGCAGTTCATTTGCAAAAAGAAGTACTCTTAGAGGTAGCAGTCAACATACTCATCTCCGTTCCTCTCAGTCTGTCTGATTATTGGGGCTAATTGGATGTTCCAAGGGCGTCTCCTCGCCTTCCACAGTTCTGAAAATAGATGCTGATCACAGGGTGGATTGGCCAAGTGTTAGAAGGAGATTTAATAAAGAAGCCGTCCTCTTCCTTTATCTGTGTTGCTACTCGCGTCAGATGGAGAGGGAAGACAGAAGGGGGAAGACGCTGCAATTGGTTCGTTGCAACTTTCAAGATTAATTCTTGTGACCTCTTGCTAAATCTAGCATAGCCTTTGCGATCCACTTTAATTGACATGGGTGATTTTCTTTTTCCGTTTCCCCCTCTGCCATAGAGAGTTCGGGCTCTGTTTCTATCTGTGCTTGAACAAGTTATCGGTGCTTTCCAGATGCATGGAGAAAGAGTTTCTTGGCAAGGCAGGATGTGTGGTCCCTGTCGCATCTAATGCTGGGCTCTTCTTGGTACGAGCCTGTCAAGATCAGGATTCCATGTTTAACATGATGCAGGAAATTTACCACTTGGTACAAAGGCATAAATCAGTCTGGGTCGACTGTCAATGCGACCGCGTCGTTCTGACGTGTTCCTTCTTTGCTGCATGGAGCTGGGGAGCCCGGTATGTTTGCCGTCTCGGATACGAGGGACATTTCTAAGGCTTCACTTAAATGTTAACTTTTAAAAATTGATGTAGGGGAGAGCGGGGCTGGTTGTAACATTTTTAAAATTACGACTCATCACGCATTACATGCTTAACATTTAAGCAACTTTAATCAATAAATCAAAACTAAAAACATTCGTTTTAACGTTGAAACTGAAACAATTTTTCAAATCTGCACCGTTTGTCTCTAAGGTGAACAAAACTGACGTAACCCTACTTGTTACAACTTGCCCCACATGTGAGGCTGGTTTTAACACAATCATATTGGACATTAAAAAAGACTTAATGGTATTCCACGGCATGTACTTGCACAAACAAAGCAAACACACGTGTAAATGTGCCAGTGACATAATCAGCACATCAGTCTGAGTCATCTGAATCACAGTTTTGACAGATGTAACTGGGTTTTTTCTGTGTACATTCTTCATGAGACCAATTCTTGCACCTCACACACTGAATCCATTTTTCGTTTGGCATGCTGTTTGAATAGGGCTCACAACAAACCAAACAAAAATCCTCCTCAGAGTCTGTGGAAACAGAGCAAGAATTTTTGTAGCTTAATGTTTTTCTCGACTTTTCTTTCTCTTTCTGTTTCGGCAGTGTGTTTCTACCTCGTGTTCTAATAGGTGCACGTTTTCTGTTAGTTTTTTCTCCGGCTCAGCTTGTTCTTTTCTGGGGTGTCGGTTAAAATTGCTGTCTGTCTACGTTTCCTCCCTCGTGATCCGACCTGCCTTGGAGCTGCTTTGGGGAAAGGCCTCACTTGTTGCGGGGAGAAGTCGTCACCAGCGTTCAAGGGAAGCTCTGTTGCCTCTATGGAGTTCAGCTGGGGGTCTGGTGCAGATGTTGGCTTCTGAACAGGCACAACTGCATCATAGTGAGCCCCCGCCTGTTTCCCAGAAAACAGAAGATGGACACTGCCAGTAGAAGTGGCTCCAGGTCGACCAGGGTTCAACACCGTCTCCAGGTGGTTCCCATGTCTGACCTGGTGAATGACTGCACTGATGCCAAATGCATTGGACAATGCGGACACTATTAGATCTGACGTGTCATGGTTGTATTGTTTATCTGTGATGTATCTCTGTAGCTCTTCCTCTAAATTTGTGTCTTTAGTGCCAAACTGATCATAAAAAAACTTGTGGTCCTGCACTTCTTTTGTTAACTTTACACAGAGGTCATCGGTAGAGAGGACTGCAATTCCTTCTGACTCCAAGCATGTCTAAAAAGCGTAAAGAAGACAATGGCCATCCCCACGCACCCTTTTCACCTCCTTGTTCTTTTCCAAAAGGTATCTGTCCATTGGATTCTGAATGTCTCTTCTGGTCGTTGGTTGGGACCCTCGCTGAGTCATCTGCCCATCTGTGGTAGCCAAGCCTGTGGCTTGCATCTGTTGAAGTGGCTGTGCTGCTGGGTTTGATACCAAGTCTTCAGAAGTGCTCCCAGAAGGTTCGGTTCGTTGAGTCATCTGCCCTTCTGTGGTAGCCAAGCCTGTAGCTTGCATCTGTTGAAGTGGCTGTGCTGCTGGGTTTGATACGAAGTCTTCAGAAGTGCTCCCAGAAGGTACGGAGTCCTTGGGGGCAGGCATGTCAGTCACTGCAGATGGTTGGAACTCCACATCTTGGAATGTCAGGATCATTTGGGCAGATGCCAGACACTCTGAACCCGTTCATGATTTTAGTGGCCATGCATCACGAATCTGCCCTGGGAGGTCATAGATAGTCATGCACTTTTGGTCGTAACACAAGTGGGGCTGGTTGTAACATGTTACAACTAGCTCCTTCTGGTGTGTTACAAGTAGCCCCATCCCACTGTTGATCACCGGCCCTAACTCAGCAGCCAACACAGGAAACGAGAAGCAGATTTTGATGGTATGATAACATTGATAAAGCAACAAGCTTTCTTGAACCTTTTCTGGCAGTATTCTAAGCATTAATGATTTAGAGATACAAGATAATCTTTACAAATTGCAAAAAGTTACTCACCTGCCTGCATTTCGAACTCTTTGATCCCATTCACACATGCGTGGATTTCATTCCGCCATTTTTTTCTTGGGAAATGGCCAATGGGTAAAGGTAGGCAACTGTCTCAGTCTCCGCAGAAAACTCAAACAGTGAGGAGTAATGTACCTTGTTACTTCCAACCCGTGTTACTTATAACCCCGCTCTCCCCTACCGCTTTCACTGCATTCCACATTTCATGTATCATCATGAATACTGCTCCATGTTAATAAAAAAAACAACGTGTACATGATTTAATCGTCATTTTAGCAAGTAAGTGTCTGAAAGGTATAATGACAGTGCAGCTGGGATCTGAGGCACAAAGCATATCGGATGATGCTCTCAATGAGTCTGTTTAATCCTAGCGTTGATATTGTATCCATCTTTGGTTAGGCAGTAGCAGCTCTGGTCATACATTTGAACCTTTTTCTCTTCTCTGTGTTGCAAAACTCACCTAGGTACAGGAACAGAGGACATTTCACTTGGTTTGGCTTTCTGCTGCTAATCACCAGTTGCGATCTTGCCAATAAGGATGGATGCCAATAGTAGCATAACGTTGCCGTGCAGTGCCATCTTTGTAACTACAAGAATCAGCTGATTGTATATTTCTCGCTTTAACCCCTCACACCAGTCAGTTACAAGTCTGGTGAAAATATATCCCATCTACAACCAATGGGCAAACTCAAATTCATCAAAGAAGAAAAGTTAAGAGGGGTGTCGCAGTTAGAGGGGAAACGCAGCAGACGACAAGAAGTTTTTTTGCCACTCCAGTAAAACCGCTCGATTTGCAGATGCCATTAGGCAGCGACAATATGCGTCATGTCCACTGATTTGACAAGCTATGAGTTGTTCTCTTCATCAAGTGCCTGAAGGATCATTATTCTCAGTTGAAGCAGTTCCTTAGCAAGGCTGGCTATGTCTTCCTTGTGTCAGTTCTTCCCTGTACGAAGGTAGCATCTACCAAATCATTTCTTCTTTCAGTTCTGTTCTCTTAGAACATGTATGCGCAGATGAGACTTTTTTACCCTGGGTATCGGGTTGGTTGAATGACTTTATAAATTTGGATATGTCATCAATGAGAAAATGTTACAATTAAATAAATCACTGCTGTTCTTGTATTAAGTTTGAATATCTACCAGTGGTTTGTGATCGTGTTAATCAAACAGTTTTAGTCTTAAGTGCTTTAAAACGAATATGTCTTTACAGTAGGTTGATGGATGGATGGATGTGTTTTACGGCCTAACAGCCTTTGGGCAGTAGGTATTGAAGATGTAGTCGATTACCAATGGAATCATGTATTATAATTTTAGCCGTTATTTCAATACGCTTTTTAAAAATAGATTTGTAATGCAAACAGACCACAGTTTGAGAAGTTAATTCCATTCTGTCTAGCGCATGCTTTCATTTTAGGAATAGTAATAATCTCATTTAGAACCTTTACAACTGTCAATTGATGGTGAACAACTTCGTTTTCTCCCACTTTTCAAATGAAAATTTCATTGGCCTACCCAAGTGTAGTAAGTCTCAACTGAAATGGTTCACGCAAGTGGCAGCAACAAAACTTACTCATTAACTACTACAAGCTCTTGTCGAGTGATTAAGGCGATTTCTCATAGGGCCGAAGTGCCGCTGACTGGCAGGCTAGTGTTCAGTCCTGTTTGGATCTCGGAGTAGCATCCTTGGGCAGGATGTTCAACTTACATTTCTTTGGTACGATGTTGAACTTGAATTGTTTTGCATGACCCAAGATCAAATTGGTTATGGTATACTTTGAGGTAAGCGAAAGAGTATTGATGTACTTTGAACCTCTCGATGTAATGGCCCCAACACAAATTATGGCAGAGCATGTAAGATGTGTTTCTCCTGACAACAGTCTGTAAGTCTCCTATGGAAATGTAATTTCAGCAGGTGCTAGTGCAAACTCCATCTCTGTCCAACATATGGGAATAATGTTATGCAATCTGACACATAGTGGGGCGACTAGTCACATAAAAATACCATCATTACGCACTCATCTAGAGCAAGCACTTCAGACAACATGTAGAAATAATAAACTACTGTCTTAGTTCTTCCTGGAATCTTTCCATCAATCAGAAACGTATGCATTGGTACTATTTACATTGACACAAGGAACAAAACACCACAGTGAAAAAGAAGTATGTTTATTAATAACAAAATTAGCCTACAATATGCATATATGCAGATGCATTTGTAAACATAGAATATAAAAAATGGCAACACATAGGCAAAAAGCGTTTTTGAGCAGTGGTGAGAAGTTGCTCAAAGGGCTCATTTTCGAAGGAGCCCGCCTTGGAATTGCATACAAAAACCAGTACTGGCACCTGGTAAGTTTCCTCATTGAATGGGCACTTGCTCATGTACGGCACTGAGTGGGGGAAGAGTTACAGACAAGGCCCATACCTTTTCCAGATTATGTGATAGAGGTTTCGTAAATGCATCAATGGTTGTAATCAAATATTTGTCTGGCAGTTTGGTTTTCAGAAGGCTGGGGCAAAGACATTACACAAATGGGCATGCATTGCACTCCAGGGATTCAAGTGCAATGCAATGAACCCTCATCAAGTTGATACTATACTTGTCTAACCATGATAAATGCCATATTTTATCGCTTCATCGCAGGCTCCCATCAAACACAGACTGTGCCTATGGGAACTGCTGACAAGTTTAGAGAGAGTTTGCCTGAAATGAGGGTTGAGGACCAAGGTATATTGTCTTCTGTCTGGTCTGGTCAGCTTCGTACACCACTCAGTCTTTCCATGTCAAGGCACTTCTTCATTCGCCAGAGTGCTTTGCTACAAGAGCATCCACTTCTCAAAAAAATATCAGATGTTGTCAAAACAATCTTTCAGAAAAAGCAAGTTCTCCTGATTTTTCGTGTTTGTTCTCGTCATTATGCTTTCCAATGACCCCCCATGCAGCGAGAGCCACCAAAGTCTTGACAGCATTATTCCGTTTCTAAGGTTTTTGCATCAGGCTTTTTTTCCCAAATCATCACAAACACAAGTCAACA
>JAWQFJ010022641.1:2500-12500 GCA_034096865.1 Theodoxus fluviatilis | reverse complement strand
AATCTAGAGTGTAGTTAAAATGATTATTGAGGAGAGATCCCTCACGGATCCTCTCTCTCTCTCTCTCTCTCTCTCTCTCTCTCTCTCTCTCTCTCTCTCTCTCTCTCTCTCTCTCTCTCTCTCTCAATGTACTGTTACTGTATACTTGAAATGTGTTGACATGCACTGACACTGTACACTTGAAAGGGGCCGGTGGCCTATTCAATAAATTTATTCGTTCGTTCGTTCGTTCTCTCTGTCTCTCTCTTCCTCCCCTTCCCAAAGATGGAGAGATGGAGAGCTTTCCTCAGCCACAGTAATTGGGAGGACGGCACGCTGACGACAGGCCCTTATCAACAAGGCAGCCAATTATCTGGTGGGGCATGCAAGCAAAGTGGTATTAAGCCAGGAAGAGGTAGATTGCGGAAGACAAACTGACTGCAGTACTGAAGCCATGTTTGAACGGCTCTCAGAAAACCTGTCTCAGCACATTTCCCTTCTGCCATAAATAAATAAATAATGAAGACACGCTTTTCCTCATTTACAGCAGATGTTTCAATTTAAAGCATCATTAAAACATCGATTACAAGCAAGAGAAAGCAGTCTTTTGAGATGACGCATTACACGATAATAGCCCGTTCTTCCAGTTGTTTCAATTACCGCGTTCCATAGCCGCTTTGGCAAACATGCGGTTTGCACATGTCTCTTTCTCTTTTTATGATTGCGTACGAGTAAAGAAACAACCCCTGACACATTCACTCAACAAAACACAACTGACTTTATTCTAGAGGAAAGGTCAAGGTCGTCAAAAGTAAAGTTTTCCCAGCATTGTACATGTCATCCTCCCACTTGATTCCAGTAGTACAGTCTCAGTTCTTGGTTGCCAAGCACTCTACAGTCAAGTCAACATGGTATGATCGAAAGGGACCCTGGTTATCATTATGTCAAGTTTCAACAACATAGATCTCATTTTTCAAGTTGACTGAGCAAGGGATTTTTGAATGAACTGTCTACAACTGACACCCAAACAATTTCACTGATAAATGCTTCAATACACAGCAGTCCCATGAGAGAACACGCCAGCTAACAAACCGACATGAGTGAAAAGATGGACTGATAGCTAGCCAGCTAGTCATACCAACATCAAAATTAAACATGAAAATCTGGAAACATGGCGCGCCGACGGCCGCTTCAGTAGAGTAAGGGTTAATGACAACAGCAGATTAGACCATGATCTACATGACCTTTCCGACAAGTATAGGCGTTCGAGACGGCCACAGCAAAGCCACACACCTGGTTCCTTGACGACGTAGGCCACGCCACAGGATCCGTCTTTCCTGTCCTCGAAGTTGATCTCAGCCTTGGACGGTCCCTCTACGGCGATGGACAGTCCGCCAGCACCAGCCTCCCTGGTGTAGATGTTGAACTCGCCTGCAGCAGCCAAGCACACGTAGGAGTCAGTATGGACAGCGCTCTGATCTTAAAGTATCACTTGTAATGCTTTGAGCTTAATGGGCTTTGGGATTTCTTGCAATACCAAACATTATGCATTGGAATGGTTCTTGGGGTGTGAGACTCGCACTACCCGAAGAGCATTACCAACTCAGGGTGAGATTGCTTGCAGGATCGCTTCTTCAATTTCGAAGTGATACACGTTATGTAACATTGACATCACATCATAGATGATGATAGAGTGGGAATTATCAGTGCGTTATGTTACCAACCTTCTCTGATATACAGGTGAATATGTTTCTCTTCAGTGAAGAACCTTAAAAGACGGATATTTTGGTCACATTTGGAATTAACATCCTTGATCACACTTAACTAAGATCTCTTTGTAGGCCTCAAACTTACTACACTGTTGAGGAAAAGAAATCAAGCCTCAATACAGCAGTCCAGACAGGAAGGCCAGGACTGTACAAGTGCGGGCTGTCAACACATGGACACTTACAGGGCTGGGTGACCTCGCCCTTCTGCAGACCTGGGCCGGCAGCGTGCACCTTGTGTGAGCCTCCACCAGTGATGGGACCCACGGTGAACTCGAAGGGGCTGCCTGCAGTGTGATAGAAAGAAGTCTCTCAAAAAATGGTTGCAGTAACTGCACCACAGCATTCTCTAAGATGACTGGTTTGCATGGTGTGTGTGTGTGTGTGTGTGTGTGTGTGTGTTTGCGCGTGTGTGTGTTTGCGCGCGCGCGCGTGCGTGTGTGCGTGCTGCTTTAGCCATTGTCGTTTAAACTCTCTCTCTCTCTCTCTCTCTCTCTCTCTCTCTCTCTCTCTCTCTCTCTCTCTCTCTCTCTCTTTCTCTCTCTCGTCACTTTGTTATATAAATTAACGAGATCTGACAATGAAGACAAATGGAGAGTACCTGGGATGTGCATGTCCTTGTGCTTGACGCTGACAGTGTGGACGCCCATTTCCTGTGGCACGAACTTGATGCTGTAGTGGCAGTCGTCCAGGGACATGATGTCACACAGCTCCGTCACGCCTGAGGGACTCGTCACGGAGGCAGTCATGTCGAACGGACTGGTGCCTACCAAAGTCGTCAGCATCGTCAGCACAAGTTGCAAATGCAAATGCAAAAGGAAATGGGAACTGAGAATATACTGAAAAACATGTGCAGTGGAAAAAAAATATTCTGCTGAAGCTCAGACAGATAGGAAGTTCTGTGGAAAATGGCATGAAATATTGGATTATATGAATGACATTATTACCATGTTAGTCACAAGGAAATATTTCATCCGTAAGCGAAGCCGAGTATGCGTCTTAACAACGGAAGAGTATAACAAAGACACTGTTGGATTTGCTTCGATCAATTGCACATTATTGCAGCACTCAAACAAATGCTACTTGGTTGAAAGGTCAAGGCCGTGTCAATTCTAGAAGCAAGATTACTGAGAAAAGGCAACTAAGAATAAATTAATAGGCAATAAGTTCACCATAGGTCAAACCTTTGTGGTATTAGATTTTATCAATATACAAGAAAGTGTGCAATGCACTCTATTAACATTACGAGATAGACTGCATCTACCGAGGTGGCAAGTCGCATCGCAAACTGGAGCATCCGATATACATATTGAGCAGAAAAAAGACAAATATAGCCATTCAAGCATGCAGAAACCAAAATAAGTTTCTGTTTAAGAACCAAAAAATGGACTAACTGAACATGATAGAACTTCAAACATTTACGTCATGCTCAATCCAAGTACACATCCTTTATAACCCTTAACAACAAAACTGCACAACGTGTAGTTATAAATTACGTTGTCAAAATTGATCAAGAAGCAACATTACAGTCTTAATTATTCACATTGTAAAGCTAATCGAAAAGGCGTACATTTTAGCAATCCAAATATCATGCAAGTTAGAGAAAGAATTTTTTTTTTAATAGTCCACATGGTACCAACTATTTACTCTATTCGTGAACACTGACAGGCATATTCCAGGAAGATTAAAAAAAGAACATGTAAACCCCCATTGACAATGCCAAGGCTTCAATGCTATCTTCATCAATATTTCAGTCTAAGATACTTCACCAAGCCATCTCAGACTCACCCACGAAAATCGCCTTCGTACGACTCCAACAACAAAAATGTTTCATGAGAATAAACTTACACCGCGTTCAACGACAGTAAACTCCCAACACAGCTAAATCCATCCTTGCTAGAACTAGAAGTCACTCAGAGAAATATTAAAGGCAAAACTGCGAGTCTGCCAGGAAGCATCCAGTGTTTGAAGACTGACATCTCAGCAGGCACTTTTCGCCCAGGGCAAGATGGAGAGCCACCCCATATAAAGCCAGAGGGGAGAGAGATTTTGGCCCCCAGCCCTCGTCTGATCAGTTCACGGTGCGAAAACTTGGGCATGACCCCCTTGTATTCCCCTTCTCCGTTGCTTTATCAAGGCAAGCTGCAAGGAAGAGGCCAGGAGTGGGAGATTGGGGGCTAAGGCAAAAGATGAAGGTTTGGGTGAGGACCAGTAAAGAAGAGGGGATACGGATGCGGGGGAGACTGTTTGAAAATAGAAAGGGTTGAGGAAAGGGGGAAGGGGAAGGTATTAAAGGAAGAGGGCGCTGTGGGAGGGGTGGGTGGGTTGTGGAAGTGCATTCAGAGAGGCAAGAAAGATTCCAGAGATAGAGCTGGCAACGTGGGGGCTTATCGTCAGGCACGTCCTGTTGCATCAACGCCGCTATATGGAGCTCCCCACACAGTTTTCCTGGCCCTCATTCTGCAGTGTCTGGGAGATAGGCAGGATGAAAGGAGACATGCGAGAGAGCGAGAGAGAGAGAGAGAGAGAGAGAGAGAGAGAGAGAGAGAGAGAGAGAGAGAGAGAGAGAGAGAGAGAGAGAGAGAGAGAGAGAGAGAGAGAGAGAGAGAGAGGGGGGGATTAGGGATAGGGTGGGTTGGGGGTGGGAAGGGGAGGATATGGAATATAAAGCGGGTATGGAAACAGGGACGAAGAGCGGAGGGTAAGTTGATGAGGTTTGATAGAAATATTTATCAAGCAGAGATGAGAGCCTCAAGTTGGGATGGAAATGACTCCCCATTTTACTCCCTCCTTTCTGGGAGCACTTTTCTCTGCCGTTTTCCACACACAAACATTGGATGCTTTAAAAGTACCGAGTTTGTTGGTTAGCTTTATTACGTATAATTATGGAGTAACAGGTTCGGATTGTGTCCAAAGTAAAATCACCCGTGTATTAGAACATCCACTATGCTTCATGCATATCATGAAACCATGAAACGTCATTTACTTCAGGAAAAAAGCACATTTCCAAAATAATTTCTGTAAAAGACCAAATTCCTTACATCTAAAATAATCAGGAATACAAACGCTAGTAAAGACAACAAGATATCAACAATGTCAAAATGCAAACCACAGCACACAGAAGATGCAACACGCGATCAAAATCCACTATAAATGTTTATGAAGGCAAATATATTTTCTAAAACGGTATCATTCAGCTAACATTCTTTGAAAGATGCATAATTCGGAGGAAAACAGTGGACACACTAAAGATCTGGAAAAGTCAGCACTGAACAAGTTTCTCAAAAATCAGGAGTGGACATCTCATGACTTACGCAGCCTTCGACGGGAAGGAAGGAAGGAGAAAGAAGTAAGAGGTGAAAATGATAATTTCCTTATTTCAATCAATGAACAACAACTTCTGCATGTCAAACCTAGGCACGTGGCTACAGCCATTCATGCCATACCAACCAGTAAGACTGCTTCAGTCGCTTTGTTGATGAAGGGTTTCCTCTAAACAGACCTCGAGTGCGGCAAGGTTGACAAATGACAGGGGACGGAGAGGAAAAGGAGACTCACGACTTTAAGATGGTTATCAAGAGCCGTTTGCGTGCGAGCACGTATATATGCGCGCGTGTCTGCGTGCGTGCCTGCTATCAGTGTGTGTATGTGTGTGTGCACGCACGCGCGCACGTGTGTATGTGTGTGTATGAGATAGACATAGAGAGAGAGAGAGAGAGAGAGAGAGAGAGAGAGAGAGAGAGAGAGAGAGAGAGAGAGAGAGAGAGAGAAAGAGGAGCCTGCAAGCCACAGACAAATGGATGGGCAGAGCAGTGAGGTGGAAGTGGCATTCCACAGCCAGTCTCAGACTCTCCATCTCAGAGCAGGAAGTGAGCAAGTGGGGAAAGCAGCTACGTTCCTACGGAGGGAGGCGCTATGAATTCTCTCTTCTTCTCCCTCTCCATTTAATTAGGAAAACCCTCTTTGAGGAGCGCATACGCCCAGGCATTTCCTCTTCCAGAATCACACACCAACCTTTCTTCAAAGAGCTCTGAAAATGCCCTCTTTTTCAAATATCCTCAGCCTGTTCCGTCTAACTATAAACCATGTGCCACTTCGGTTCGCTGCATTCACAATTCTTGGTAATTCCTGAAGACTTCATTCAGAATTTTACGGCAAACGATATACTGAAAAAGGGATCAAAGTTGCAAGCTGTTCCAAAGTTCACACACCTGCATGAGTCAGGCTACGAGGCCTTGGAATTCTAAAACTTTTTCGAAGAAACAAACCACTTCAAACTTCCGGTTAACGAAGGGACGGCTGTCGGTAGAGGGTGGAGAGATGGAAGGGAGGAAGATAGACTGAGACCCTTCGCTCTCGACGTTCTACGAGCCTGGTGGGGCGATTGTGTTTCCACGAAGAAGGTCTGATCGAACTGCGTGAACTGGTGCAAAATATTTTATCCCAGACGCTCAGCACTCGGCTGTCTATACAACCACGGAGTACTGCGACCTTGGAGGGGAGTAGGGAAAACGTTCCACTCCATCACAAAATTCCACTGTAACACTCAGCATGGAGAGGAAAGGGTTCGATCCCAAGACGAGAGAAAACAGATCTTTCACATAAGCAAACACTTCCGACAATAAGAATAAATTTTCAGCCAAAAAACTAATCGGTTTCCTAAACAGGCTTTAAATACGTGCATCAGAAAGTAAATGGATACGTGAAATGGGTAAAGTGGAGGGGGGAGGTGGAGGTAGAGTGGGGGAGGTGGAGGTAGGGTGGGGGTAGCAAAGTAAGTGGAAGAGTGGGGGTGAGGAATGACTTTCCCAAAAGAAACCCCAATACACACATATTTCTCGATGGGAGTGCTGTCCACCTACTATCAAATCCTCTATTTTCCCCCCACTGTTTCTTAATCTCCCTGTGACGGATTCATGTTTCCCCCTCTTTATTGCTTTGATGATTTGAGTGTGTTGTAATTAAGACTGAAGCCTTTAAAGTGTAATGGATGAGAAATCTGCCCATATTCCGTGACAGATATGTTTTTGGTCTTGAGGGTGCGACCAGGCTATTTCTGGGTGTTTCTGAGACTGGTATAACCTTTCTGCGCTGAGTTGAGTTGTTTTTCTGGGTCGGATGCCACATGGCTGTTTTTGTATATACCGGACTTCCTGCGAGGTGGGGTGACCGATGTCCTTGACTTGTTTTTCTGCAAGCTCAGCTCTCTGTCCCAGAGTTCCGCGCATGCGTAGAAGTGCTTGATGTGTTTTAATAAAACCATTTGCTCATTGAGAATTCAGTTAGTTAGCGGAGGGACAGGGTGCTGGAACGGACGCACTGCCCAACGAAGCTGCTCCGTGTTAATCCCAAGGCACGTAAAAGACGATTGGTACTGATGCCCCATCCTTGTCGCCCAAGCTAAGTACGTTTGGCCTGACGTATTTATATCCCCATGAGTCGTCAACGAGGGGAATAATTCCCACTGTGAAATCCAGTCACTGAAAAGTTCACCTCCCTGGAGCGAAGCCCCCTTGCCATCGCTGCTGGACACCGCCAATTAAGACAATCGTCTGCTAAACTTAGCTCTCCCCCTTTCCCCTCCAGCCTGTTGCTGGAGCGACGACCTGCCTGCAAGCTTGACCCTCTGAAACGTTCGTCTGCTCTGGGAGAGCCAGAGTGAGGCAGCCCACCCCAAGGATTCATCTGTGGTGCTGTGTTGTTGTTGTGTCTGCCCTTTGCCCGAGAGCGCATAGGAGCAGTGATTGATGGCTTTTGTTCTCGGTCGAGAACGTGTGATTAGATGGGCTGTGAGTCCTCAAGCTTAGTTATGTCCTTCATCGCTGGAATTACTAAGGTACAGTGAATACGTATTTTGAACTGTCTCTGAATCTAAAGAACTGAACTGTTGAACTCTTTTATCCCTAGAAACATTGAACAATTATTAGATGCTTGAAAGCCACAAAGGGGCGATTTCTTAGTCATGGTTTTTCTTGAATATTAAATCATTTTCTTTAATTGGCAATCCTGTTGTCCTCCTGTTCCTTTGCATGTGCATGACAGAGATTTTGATTTATTTTCTTTAATTGTGCGTTCCTCCTCCTCAAGCAAGAACCCCTATACAGCGCATATAGCGCCGAGCCGGTGTTTTAATAAACACAAGAGAGGAGTAACGTCACACTCCCCTTTCCCCCCCTCTCTATAAGTCCAGGAGCTCGAATGCTTGATACCTCTGACTTTATCTTGCGAGGGAAACTTTCCGCACAGACATCGCAAATTCTATCGTAATGGATAGGAAATTTCCGTGTGGTACCCGCAAGTTTACGTCGACAGAAAACGCCAAACACAGCAGGAAAACTCTATCAAGACTTGCCTTTCATTGAGAAACTTAAACAATACTGATCACTTTAAAATTAAAACTTTTCAGGGGGCATCCAGGACGGAATTTATAGATTCGAATCAAGTCAAAAGAAATAAAACAAACGAGCAGCTATAGGAAATGCCCCACGTCAAAAAAATCTTCCTCACGAGTCCTTCATCAATGACATCTCAAAAATCACCCCTTCCTCCCTCTAGATTTCCTGCTGATAGAAATCGAGTAATGTACAGTACGTAGGTTTCAGAGCAAACGTACATTAATAAGGACATTTTGTACCCTCATGCATGGAAGAGCAACATAAACACATTAAAAGTGGAAAGATGGGGATAAAATGAGGAGGTTAAGGAACCAGCATGAGACATTATGTTTCTAGCAAACCGCACTCATGATTTTCATCCTCGTCATGGAGGCAAAGCATAGATATGTTTTAAAAAATATTTAAAAATCACGCCAAAGCAGGGCAAAACACACACTCCAAAGCATGGTCATATAGCACTGTGCACTGCCCACTTCAAAACCTCAAACTTTCAAAAACCGCGGTGGGCTATTCTGAAATCTCCAAATCTGAAACCACACTCGTGCTGCTTACCCGAAAACAATTTTCCTACAAATGATGTTAGATAAATGAGTAAACACAACTTATCTATGGGCTGCGCTCATTATCAGAAAGGGATACCGAAAGCCAAACAAAGTCAAAATGATGTGATGCAACCACAGAGAGAGAGAGAGAGAGAGAGAGAGAGAGAGAGAGAGAGAGAGAAAGGGAGAGAGAGAGAGAGAGAGAGAGAGAGAAAGGGGGGGGGAGAGAGAGAGAGAGAGAGAGAGAGAGGGAGAGAGAGAGAGAGAGAGAGAGAGAGAGAGAGAGAGAGAGAAGGGAGAGAGAGAGAGAGAGAGAGAGAGAGAGGGAGAGAGAGAGAGAGAGAGAGAGAGAGGGAGAGAGAGGAGAGAGAGAGAGAGAGAGAGAGAGAGGGGAGAGAGAGAGAGAGAGAGAGAGAGAGAGAGAGAGAGAGAGAGAGAGAGAGAGGGGGGGGGGGGAGAGGAGGTAGCGTTTATGACAGACTTTAAATCTTATCCACAACTAAAACCGCATGTTTTAGAAACAACCAGATTACAACACATAATCAGTAAGTTACTGCATTCAGGCACTACTAATGAAAGTGTTCTAGAGGCAGCAGAATCACTGTTATCACTGCTCTGGGGCCAGTGGACAATACAATACTTGTTGTTACAAGAAGCATTACGATTAATATAAACACCCGAAAAAATGTTAGAGACACTTAGAGCATAATCGAAGATAATGAATGCATAATTGAGTGAAGATATGGGTGGAAAGGAGTTGGGTGGAAGGGAGTTGGGTGGAAGGGAGTTGGGTGGAAGGGAGTTGGTTGAACGTGACGGACAGGAATGTGATAAGTTTGGTAAAATACTTGCAGAAAGGAATTATTCGCGAGAGATGAAAATGGAACCAACAGAGCAAAGATGTGGACAGAATACAAGGACGGATGACTTACCAGGAATCTTGAGGGAAAGCTCGCACTGGCTGCCCACGTGAGTGACGTCAGCAGCCTCCTTGTGGCGTGTGATGCGTTCAGTCATGCGAGACGAAGGCTGGCCTCCCACCTTGACGGTGAAGGGACTGCCTGGAATGGAGAGAACCAGCACGGATAATAACAGATGAAAAGTTGTCCTGAGGAAACTCCACATTTTATGTTTATATATGAACAAATTACAAAGCATAGACGATGAATACAGATTAAAGTGAAAAAGGCAAAAAGAGAGACAAATTAAAACGCTGATTGCAGTAAAACCAAACATAAAAAGAACGTTCATTGCACCTTTCTAAAGCTACATCCATAAAGTTCACTAAAGTATATGAAAGAAATGAATTTTGCAGAAA
>JAWQFJ010022640.1:15000-17653 GCA_034096865.1 Theodoxus fluviatilis | reverse complement strand
AGCGATACATCATAGGCAATTCAATTTAATAGAGAAACATTTTACACTGCAACAAGTAATCACAGAAGGAATAAAAGACACAAGCCTGCACATCAAACAATCATCGTCACGCAATCACACATACCCGATCTTCAACCATAACACATGCACAAGCCGCCCCCCCCCCCCCCCCCCCCCCCCCCCTCATGTTCTTCATCCTGCATCACAACACAATCACAGGAAAGACCAACAAGAGACAGGCATGCACATCAACAACCACACTCACACAGCACACATACATGATCATCAACGCATAACGCGTGCACCCCCCCCCCCCCCCCCACACACACACACACACTCTCTCACATGTTAATCCTTGTTGTCACAGACATATTTCACACCATTCATAGTCCTTTCTGTCACAGTTCACAGCACTACCAGTCCTCGTCACTCCTGGTCCCACAGTCACGTCAAGTCTCACAACAATCTTCATGCCTGCTATCCATTCACCGGGACTCGTTAAAGAGACGGATGGCTGTCGGGAGGAACGAATCCCTCATGCGGTTTGTTCTGGCAGGCCAGCACCTCAGGCGACGTGAGGACTCTCGAGTGGGTTCGCATGACGCGAATGCCAGGTGCAGAGGGTGGCGGTCGTCAGATGAGCCTGGAGGAAATACGTTCCTGGTGCTCTTCGAATCATATGGTCATTAATCATTCCAAAACGAAATATATGGTGATAACTACGAGACAGAAACATCAAATATATCCTTCATCTCTTCCTCTTGTTCTTGATTCTTTGAGAATCGAAAAAATTGTTGAGCACAGAGTTCTTGGTGTAATAATTGATAATCATTTAGGATGACAATCACGCATTGATTATATTTGTAAATATTTATCAAGTAATCTATTTCTTTTCTCCAGATTGAGATATATTGTTGACGTTCAAACTTGCAAAATCTTCTTCCATGCTCATATCTTATCTCACGTTAATTATGCGTCAACAATTTGGGATGGCTGTAGTGACGCTAACTTGAAAAGGCTGAAGTCATTGTATCGAAGAGCCTCTAAGCTTATGATAACAGATAGTTCACTATCTACAAATGACAAAATGAAAGAACTTAACATATTGCCTTTTCATAAGCATTTACAATTCAATAAATGTGTCTTAATGAAAAGAATTAATGATTGTGATGTGCCTGATTATTTGATAAACTTATTCCAACATTCAAATATTCGTGTACATAACTTTATAATACCACAACCTAGGATTGATTTGTTTAAACATAGCCTATCTTATTCAGGGGCTACTATGTGGAACACACTATCCAATTCTCTAAAAATTGCGAAATCTTTAGAGAAATTTAAATTGAAACTACACACTTTTCTTATGCAGTCATCCTAGATACTTTCATCTTATTCTAAATTCACTTTGTGGTTATTTTCAACGTGGTATTTCGTTACCATGAATTGATTGTAACCTGTGTTATTGTGTGCATTTTGTGTGGGATAGAGGGTGGGTGGGTAGGTAGGGGTGGAGGATGGGATTGGATTTGTTTGTTTGTTTGTTTGTTTTCTTGTTTTAACAAGGGCTGGATGCAAGATAGGCTATTATGCCTAATTAATGTATTTCCTTCGAAAAAATATAATTTTATCAATCTCTCTCTCTCTCTCTCTCTCTCTCTCTCTCTCTCTTTCTCTCTCTCTCCTCTCTCTCTCTCTGAGACTTTTGACATATGTTTTGCTGGTTTGTGCGAATGCGTTGCCGATTTAGATAAAGAATCTTTTCAAAGCGTCTTCAAGAGCTTAGGCAAATCCGTTGTCTTTCCACAGCTTTTTCATTAGTTTGGGCAAATGTATTGTCGTTTTCCATAACAAAACTTGTCAAAGCTTCTTTTTAAATAAATATATTGGGCAAATGTATTGTCGTTTTCCATAACAAAACTTGTCAAAGCTTCTTTTTAAATAAATATATTGGGCAAATGTATTGTCGTTTTCCATAACAAAACTTGTCAAAGCTTCTTTTTAAATAAATATATTGGGCAAATGTATTGTCGTTTTCCATAACAAAACTTGTCAAAGCTTCTTTTTAAATAAATATATTGGGCAAATGTATTGTCGTTTTCCATAACAAAACTTGTCAAAGCTTCTTTTTAAATAAATATATTGGGCAAATGTATTGTCGTTTTCCATAACAAAACTTGTCAAAGCTTCTTTTTAAATAAATATATTGGGCAAATGTATTGTCGTTTTCCATAACAAAACTTGTCAAAGCTTCTTTTTAAATAAATATATTGGGCAAATGTATTGTCGTTTTCCATAACAAAACTTGTCAAAGCTTCTTTTTAAATAAATATATTGGGCAAATGTATTGTCGTTTTCCATAACAAAACTTGTCAAAGCTTCTTTTTAAATAAATATATTGGGCAAATGTATTGTCGTTTTCCATAACAAAACTTGTCAAAGCTTCTTTTTAAATAAATATATTGGGCAAATGTATTGTCGTTTTCCATAACAAAACTTGTCAAAGCTTCTTTTTAAATAAATATATTGGGCAAATGTATTGTCGTTTTCCATAACAAAACTTGTCAAAGCTTCTTTTTAAATAAATATATTGGGCAAATGTATTGTCGTTTTCCATAACAAAACTTGTCAAAGCTTCTTTTTAAATAAATAT
>JAWQFJ010022640.1:0-10000 GCA_034096865.1 Theodoxus fluviatilis | reverse complement strand
CTTACATTATGTTGGCACTAGAGTCTATATAATTACATTATGTTGGCACTAGAGTCTAGATACTTACAGTATGTTGACACTAGAGTCTATATAATTACAGTATGTTGGCACTAGAGTCTAGAAACTAACATTATGTTGGCACTAGAGTCTAGATACTTACATTATGTTGGCACTAGAGTCTAGATACTTACATTATGTTGGCACTAGAGTCTAGATACTTACATTATGTTGGCACTAGAGTCTAGATACTTACATTATTTTGGCACTAGAGTCTAGATACTTACATTATGTTGGCACTAGAGTCTGGATACTTACATTATGTTGGCACCAGAGTCTAGATACTTACATTATGTTGGCACTAGAGTCTAGATACTTACATTATGTTGGCACTAGAGTCTGGATACTTACATTATGTTGGCACCAGAGTCTAGATACTTACATTATGTTGGCACTAGAGTCTAGATACTTGCATTATGTTGGCACTAGAGTCTAGATACTTGCATTATGTTGGCACCAGAGTCTAGATACTTACATTATGTTGGCACTAGAGTCTAGATACTTGCATTATGTTGGCACTAGAGTCTAGATACTTGCATTATGTTGGCACTAGAGTCTGGATACTTACATAATGTTGGCACTAGAGTCTAGATACTTACATTATGTTGGCACAAAAATCTAGATACTTGCATTATGTTGGCACTAGAGTCTGGATACTTACATAATGTTGGCACTAGAGTCTAGATACTTACATTATGTTGGCACTAGAGTCTGGATACTTACATAATGTTGGCACCAGAGTCTAGATACTTACATTATGTTGGCACTAGAGTCTAGATACTTACATTATGTTGGCACCAGAGTCTAGATACTTACATTATGTTGGCACTAGAGTCTGGATACTTATATTATGTTGGCACTAGAGTCTGGATACTTACATTATGTTGGCACCAGAGTCTAGATACTTACATTATGTTGGCACTAGAGTCTAGATACTTGCATTATGTTGGCACTAGAGTCTAGATACTTGCATTATGTTGGCACCAGAGTCTAGATACTTACATTATGTTGGCACTAGAGTCTAGATACTTGCATTATGTTGGCACTAGAGTCTAGATACTTGCATTATGTTGGCACTAGAGTCTGGATACTTACATAATGTTGGCACTAGAGTCTAGATACTTACATTATGTTGGCACAAAAATCTAGATACTTGCATTATGTTGGCACTAGAGTCTGGATACTTACATAATGTTGGCACTAGAGTCTAGATACTTACATTATGTTGGCACAAAAATCTAGATACTTGCATAATGTTGGCACTAGAGTCTAGATACTCACATTCAGCTACGTGTGTGCGTGCTCGCTTGCAAACGCGCGCGCGCACGCGCACACACCCACACGTACACACACGTATGCTTACATGCATACATTCACACATTCACATATCTGTACATTATGCCATTCCTTTGATACAACTGTTTTCTGCTGTTGCATATTACTTGATTAATAATGCTCCTCTGTTATTCACTGTATGTTTATGGTACTAATCGCCGATTTGTACCTATCATCTGTGGTAAAGAGACAGTGACCGGCGCGAAAACTTGTACTTCTCTAAGGACATTGTTATTTCTTAAATCAGCTGAGTTCGCAATTTGAACGCATTAAGTATGAACATAGCCACATCTCTCTCTCTCTCTCTCTCTCTCTATGTGTGTGTGTGTGTGTGTGTGTGTGTGTGTGTACACGCGTGCGCGTGCGTGTGCGTGTGTGTGTGTGTGTGTGTGCGCGCTTGTGATTGTGTGTATACGTGTGTGTGTGTGTGTGTATGTATGTGTGTGTGTATGTGTGTGTATGTATGTGTGTGTGTTTTGTGTGTGTGTGTGTGTGTGTGTGTGTGTGTGTGTGTGTGTGCATGTATGTGTGCGTGTGTGCGCGTGCAAAAAGAGAGAAAAAGAGAGAAAAAGTGAGAAAAAGTGAGAAAAAGAGAGAGAAAGAGAGAGAAAAATAGAAAGAGAGAAAGAGAGAGAGAGAGAGAGATGTTTATTTGCCAACAGCCCATGTGAAAAGTAATGGTTACCACTAGATGGAATCTGTCGATGGGATGAACGTAAGCATGTCATTTACACTTCGACGCGTTCTTACAGATCTGACATCACCTGGCACGACTTGATAATAGATCGTGGGATTCATATCCTCATGAATCACCTTTTTCTTCCCTTTTTCTCTCTTCACTCTTTTTAATGCATATAAAATACACGCTGCGACGTCATGTGTCGCTCGAGTGTTGACCCCTTCAAGAGCTTAGTGCACATGGATCTGTTACATGGATGTACATAAACAACAGCTATGAATCTCCTTGATCTTTTCTGTAAGCATGACAATCGAAAAAAAAGTATTTCATCTTCAAAAGTGTTGCAGAATGAACACGTAAGACTTCTCATGTCACTCAGTCCGTGACGCTGTGTCAGACAGACAGACAGACAGACAGACGGACACATAGACTGACACAAAGACAGACACATAGACGGACACAAAGACAGACACACATACAGACAGAATAACAGAAAGACACACAGACAAACACACAGACAGACAGACACATAGACACACAGACAGACAGACAGACAAACACAGACAGACACAGACAGACAGACAGACTGACAGACAGACAGACAGACAGACAGACAGACAGACAGACAGACAGACAGACAGACAGACAGACAGACAGACAGACAGACAGACAGACAGACAGACAGACAGACAGACAGACAGACACAAAGACAGACAGACACACAGACAAACACACAGTCAGACGCACAGACAGACACACAGACAAACACACAGACAGACAGACACATAGACACACAGACAGAAAGACAGACAGACAGACAGACAAACACACAGACAGACACACAGACAAACACACAGACAGACAGACAGGCAGACAGACAGACAGACAGACAGACAGACAGACAGACAGACAGACAGACAGACAGACAGACAGACAGACAGACAGACAGACAGACAGACATACACACACACACACACACACAGATACACAGACAGACAGGCAGAGATTGATTGATTGACTGATTTTTTTAATTGATTGAATCTTTATTGCGACCGACGACCCATCATAGTTACATCAATATATGTGCGTGGAATTATTGAAATCAACAGATGCTAAAAACATCGGTAGATACATTTACAGGAGTTGATAAAATCTTTTTTGATTTTACAGTAGTCAAGTGCACAAACACGTTTGGTATGTTCATTGAATAATGTACGTCTGTGTCTCGAAGTACTTAAAGTTAAAAGTTAAAAGTGAATTGAAGATTCAGCGTTGCAAGAAACAGCCAAATAGATCACAGGAGGATTATCAAATACCTGAGACTGAATATACCTATATATTGAATACGTATGGGCAGTGTTAGGTTTAGCTCATCTCGCCAGACAGATGCTTGCTTTGATTAATTTATAGCTAAGGGGAGAGTTTATGTACAGTTTGATCAAAATTTTCCCTGGGACGTTTTAAACTATAATAGACAAACATAGCAACGTCTCGTGTCTTTTGCACCTCGTTTCCGTTTATCAAGTAAGATATGCCATTATGCCTAGATTTTCGCAAATATTTTGCTAAATATTCATTTCTTGTATCAGAATATAAAGGACAACATAAGATAAGGCGGGTTTCATTTTCAATATCATCACATAAAAGACATTATTTCCATTTGACTCTTATCTGGATCGTACATTGCTTTTATCTCGTTATTATCAAGTCTGAATCGTATAAAAGAGTCTCTAAATTTCTTGATATTAATAAAATTTAGATAGCTCTCACACTGAAAGGTGTCTTTATACGATATCTTTAGAACAAATATATGGCTGTCATTAAGATTAGCTGTCCATTCCTGATAAAAACAGTCACGCAACCTTT
The DNA here is from genome assembly GCA_034096865.1 of Theodoxus fluviatilis. Classification (NCBI taxonomy): domain Eukaryota; kingdom Metazoa; phylum Mollusca; class Gastropoda; order Cycloneritida; family Neritidae; genus Theodoxus; species Theodoxus fluviatilis. The sequence continues at coordinate 6,063 of JAWQFJ010022640.1, read as the reverse complement.
GCTTCAGGTTTCGAATGAAACCTTTGACATTATTAATACCCGAATTTTCCCAAACGTACTTAAATCCCAGCTGTGACTGACATTTCTCCACCAGTCTCACCCAGTCACACTCTTCTGGGACTTTGATGTTTCTCATCGTGAGGTAAGCTTGCTTGGGAAGTCTACTTTCATCCATTCTACTTATATTTAGGCAATACTTCACAGCTTTGATGCGTGCACCGACATACCTTCCCAGTTCTCCATAGCACATTGTATTTGACGACTTCATATCTACATTGAGGAATCATTTGGAAGCAAAAAGGTGTGCTTTTTCTAATGCATGCCTACGAGTCAATCCCCAGATTTCTGATCCATACATTTTAGACGGCAGGACCTGTGCATAAAAACTAAAAAAAATACATATGTGTTCATTCTATGCAGATTCCACATAGTCCGTAATAGTTGTACACTGTTTGGCCTTTGTTACTTCGCATTCCAGTGTTGTAGTGATGGACAGCTTTGTTGTAAAAAGGAATCATTAATATTAATAACTATTTACTGCCTCTAAATCTAGGCCTCCAATCATCCATTTCTCTCCTCGGGCCAGGAATCCGCCTCGTCTATAAACAATTACTTTGGATTTTTTTTAATTTACAGTATGTATGTATGTATGTATGTATGTATGTATGTATGTATGTATGTATGTATGTATGTATGTATGTATGTATGTATGTATGTATGTATGTATGTATGTATGTATGTATGTATGTATGTGTGTGTGTGTGTGTGTGTGTGTGTGTGTGTGTGTGTGTGTGTGTGTGTGTGTGTGTGTGTGTGTGTGTGTGTATGTATGTATGTATGTATGTATGTATGTATGTATGTATGTATGTATGTATGTATGTATGTATGTATTTTGGCTCTTATATAGCGCCAATCTCACACCCAACGCATGCTCAAGGCGCTCAACACGTTCACCCTTTGAATAAAAGAGTTTTTAGCTGTGACTTGAAAGTCTGAATTGAATATATACAGTGAGCCCCACTTTTTCTGAAATCTTGTTTAGGTTAACGTATTGACATTGTAGTTCTACGGTTGTAGTTGACAACAGAACTACATCATCAGCAAACACGAGAGAAACTATTTCCATCGTACCCAGGTAAGTGTTGTATAGACCTACCATGCCTTCCGTACTTGCGTACGTAATCTGCAACATACACGTACGTCATATACAAACAACAAATTATAGGGGACTCGACAGCACCCTGCCTTACACGCATAGAACATTCAAAGACGTCTGACAGCATGCCATCTCAGCGTACGCATGCTTGGACTTGGGAGTATACAGTTTTGATAATTTCAAAGAATGTTGTCGAAATAGCCGGGTTTTTTCAAAGCAGACTATAGCCATTCCCTGTCAACAGATTCAAATGATTTCTGGCAATCAACAAATCCAGCATACAGTTCACCACGACCGCAAAAAACATGTCTCCTCACAATGTAATAAATAGTAAACACATAGTCAGTAGTAGAGTGATCTGATCGAAAACCGGCTTGTTCCAGACAAAACACAGACAGACACACAGATATAATAACAGACAGACAGAATAACAGACACACACTCAGACAGACAGACAGAGATAAAGACAGACAGACAGACAGACAGACAGACAGAGATAAAGACAGACAGACAAATAGACAAACAGAAAGATAGACAGACAGACAGACTGACAGACAGACAGACAGACACACAGACAGACAGACAGACAGACAGACAGACAGACAGACAGACAGACAGACAGACAGACAGACAGACAGACAGACAGACAGACAGACAGACAGACAGTAAGACAGACAGACAGACACACACAGACAGACAGACACACACACACACACACAGACAGACGGACAGACAGACGGACAGACAGACGGACAGACAGACAGACAGACAGACAGACAGACAGACAGACAGACAGACAGACAGACAGACAGATATACAGACAGACAGACACACACACACACACACACACACACACACACACACAGAGACATACACACATACACACAGACAGCCAGTCAGACAGACAGACAGACAGACAGACAGACAGACAGACAGACAGACACACAGACAGACACACAGACAGACACACATACAGACAGACACACAGAAAGACTAAAAGAAATACAGACAGACAGACATACAGACAGACAGACAGGCAGGCAGGCAGGCAGGCAGGCAGGCAGACAGACAGACAGACATACACACAGACAGACAGACAGACACACAGACACATAGTCACACAGACACAAAGACAGACAGACAGACAGACAGACAGACAGACAGACAGACAGACAGACAGACAGACAGACAGACAGACAGACAGACAGACACACAGACACACAGACACATAGTCACACAGACACAAAGACAGACTTAGAAACATGCTGTGCCAAATAAAAAAGAAACAGCCTTGCCATGACAAAGAGACATTGCGATGTCTCGACGTCCGTATTTGTACGCCCTCAGCTGAAACCACTGTCCCTTGTGCACAAGTTTGACAGGCAGACGTCTTCATCAATACCAAGTCAGGTAGAGACAGCTCCCATTAACATTTAGTTACAAAATGACTTTCTAACCCAGATCGTGCATGTCTTACCTTTACAGAACTCGCATTTACCTGCAGTCTGGCAGGTGCTGAAAAGTGTCCACACAGAATGGATCTGATTCAACTCTCAAGATATCGGGCATTGCAAGAAGTGTAATGTGGAGAATGGTGGAGAGAGTGGGGAAATGAGGAGAAGAGATGAAGGAGAAAAAGAAGAAAAAAGGGGGTATGGGATGGAAAGGGGGGAGGGGGAATAGATGACAGCTTTCTCACAGAGCGGATTGCAGGTAAATGTCAGCCAACGCTGTAATTGGGTGTCAGCTTGCCGCTTTTTCCGCCTGCCCAGGAATCGGGTGACGTCGCTCGGAGCTGCAGGAAGATTTCAATTTCTTCTCCCTCGCCACCTGAGCTCAGCGGTCCACCCCTGATTGTGAACAGTGGTACTTCTGGGAGTGGGTGGAAGGACTTTGTAGGAAGGGATGGGCGTTAGACGCTAGACTCTCTATTTCATGAAGTGGGAGGAAATCGCTGGATGAACAAGCGGGTCGTTCGTCCTGCTGTACTCCTGCTTCGCAGTAGATTTATTGGCAATGCTGGTGACCTCACTGACAGTAGATGTATTGACAACGCTGGTGACCTCACTGACAGTAGATGTATTGGCAATGCTGGTGACCTCACTGACAGTAGATGTATTGGCAATGCTGGTGACCTCACTGACAGTAGATGTATTGGCAATGCTGGTGACCTCACTGACAGTAGATGTATTGGCAATGCTGGTGACCTCACTGACAGTAGATGTATTGGCAATGCTGGTGACCTCACTGACAGTAGATGTATTGGCAATGCTGGTGACCTCACTGACAGTAGATGTATTGACAACGCTGATGACCTCACTGACAGTAGATGTATTGGCAATGCTGGTGACCTCACTGACAGTAGATGTATTGGCAATGCTGGTGACCTCACTGACAGTAGATGTATTGGCAATGCTGGTGACGTCACTGACAGTAGATGTATTGGCAATGCTGGTGACCTCACTGACAGTAGATGTATTGGCAATGCTGGTGACCTCACTGACAGTAGATGTATTGGCAATGCTGGTGACCTCACTGACAGTAGATGTATTGGCAATGCTGGTGACGTCACTGACAGTAGATGTATTGGCAATGCTGGTGACCTCACTGACAGTAGATGTATTGGCAATGCTGGTGACCTCACTGACAGTAGATGTATTGGCAATGCTGGTGACCTCACTGACAGTAGATGTATTGGCAATGCTGGTGACGTCACTGACAGTAGATGTATTGGCAATGCTGGTGACGTCACCGACAGTAGATGTATTGGCAATGCTGGTGACGTCACTGACAGTAGATGTATTGGCAATGCTGGTGACCTCACTGACAGTAGATGTATTGGCAATGCTGGTGACCTCACTGACAGTAGATGTATTGACAACGCTGGTGACCTCACTGACAGTAGATGTATTGGCAATGCTGGTGACCTCACTGACAGTAGATGTATTGGCAATGCTGGTGACCTCACTGACAGTAGATGTATTGGCAATGCTGGTGACCTCACTGACAGTAGATGTATTGGCAATGCTGGTGACCTCACTGACAGTAGATGTACTGGCAATGCTGGTGACCTCACTGACAGTAGATGTATTGGCAATGCTGGTGACCTCACTGACAGTAGATGTATTGGTAATGCTGGTGACGTCACTGACAGTAGATGTACTGGCAATGCTGGTGACCTCACTGACAGTAGATGTATTGGCAATGCTGGTGACCTCACTGACAGTAGATGTATTGGCAATGCCAGGACCTCACTGACAGTAGATGTATTGGCAATGCCGGTGACCTTACTGACAGTAGATGTATTGACTATGCTGGTGACCTCACTGACAGTAGATGTATTGGCAATGCTGGTGACGTCACTGACAGTAGATGTATTGGCAATGCTGGTGACCTCACTGACAGTAGATGTATTGGCAATGCTGGTGACCTCACTGACAGTAGATGTATTGGCAATGCTGGTGACCTCACTGACAGTAGATGTATTGGCAATGCTGGTGATCTCACTGACAGTAGATGTATTGGCAATGCTGGTGACCTCACTGACAGTAGATGTATTGGCAATGCTGGTGACCTCACTGACAGTAGATGTATTGGCAATGATGGTGACCTCACTGACAGTAGATGTATTGGCAATGCTGGTGACCTCACTGACAGTAGATGTATTGGCAATACTGGTGACCTCACTGACAGTAGATTTATTGGCAATGCTGGTTACCTCACTGACAGTAGATATCCCAAAACAGCGATGCTGTAACCAACAATATAGAAATGATGACATACATGTATAATAAAACGAAAGTGAATGACAATAAAATGGAATTTATCCCAGTTTCTACGACCTCCAGACTTAAATCACTTCAAAATGCCACTTCTCTTAGTCTCTCATCTTGTGAGAAACCATTCTCCAGCAATGTACAGAATCTGGGCGTCCTTACGGACAACATTCTCTCGATGGACAAACAGATAAGCTATCTGTGCAAATAAATGTACCATGAACTCCGACGATGCAGCAGGAATAGACCGTACACGTCGACTGACGCCACACAGACTCATATCCTGTTTTGTTCTTTCGAAGCTAGACCACCGCAACTCTCTGCTTGCTGGTCCCCCAGATTCCAAATTCGCTATGCTCCAGAGAGCCCAGGACAACGCAGCTCGTCAAGTACTTGGTACTCACAGACGTGACCATTCTACACCACTACTGAGATCCCTTCATCAGCTCCCGGTCAAAGTTCATATAGAGCTCGGGGTTGCCACTGTATGTTACAAGAGTGCACATTCACTAGCCCCACTGTATCTCGCGGATCTCCTGTCTCCCTACGTCCCCACCTGACCCTCCGTTCTGATAATGCGGCGGCCTTCGTAGTCCCTCCTATTAAACTTAACCAATATGGCATACATACTTTCGAGTTTGTTGGTTCCACTGTATGGAGCTCACTACCCCCTTCTCTTCGCGCCACGTCAAGTCTTAGTTACACTCTCAAAAATTAATCAGGACTCAAAAATAATATATTCAAGAACTGGTGATCACCCAGGGAATGGACAAGGGAAGCAGTGAGGATAGGTATTGAGGTTTGGGGGGCTGGGTAGCAGGTAGCGTGGGTCTGAGTCCTTGGGAGGAGGAGGTCAAACATGTTTCAGTTGTTTGGGGGTGGGGGTGGGTGAGGGTGAGGGATGTCTGTTTTTATTTGTTAGTAGCAGCACATGATTGGACGGTAGTGGTGGTTAGCGGGTCGTCGTTAGCGATTGAGTGTGTGTGTGTGTGTGTGTGTGTGTGTGTGTGTGTGTGTGTGTATGTGTGTGTGTTTGTGTATGTGTTTGTGTATGTGTGTTTGTGTATGTGTATGTGAGTGTGTGTGTGTGTGTGTTTGTGGGTATGTGTGTGTGTGTTGGGTTTATCCCAA
>JAWQFJ010022638.1:52500-88341 GCA_034096865.1 Theodoxus fluviatilis | reverse complement strand
CTTTTTTACATTTTGGTGTTTCAATGAAAACGATTCAACAGACTCCATTTTGCAAAATCTGTGACGTCATCATTTGACGTCGAATAACGTGACGTCATTTGCGAGGAGATTTTTGAAGGAGGGTGAATAGAATAGAATAGAATAGAATTCTTCAGCTTGCTTAGGCGTCCAGGGCCTATCGCCGATTCTGGTAGTTCTTTGGCTGTATTTTTATTGTTCTTGGCCCGTATTCACGACGGCGATTTATCTTTTTAACACTCGATTTATCTCCTATCCCCGATTTATCTTGACTTCGGTTTAAATTCTATTCATGACGGCGATTTAGCCCTAAACTCGCGTCAAAGCAGAGTGTTAAACTATTCTCCCGAAGTCGGCAAGATAAATAGATAAACCGGGGTTATCGAGAGAGGCAAGATGGCAGCGATTGTGGTTAAGAAACGAATTCATGACAATCTGTTAAGGAAAAACCGAGTATTCCGAGACCGAAGGCACCCGTTAGAAGTATTTAATGATGAAGAGGTGTTCAGAAAGATTCGATTCCATCGAAAGGAAATCTTGGCCATCACCAACGAGATCCATAAAGAAATCAGTCGAACCCAGAATTATTCAAAGGCACAGCAACCGAAAGAATGACGTCGTCAGGCAAGTCCTTCTTGCGCTTAGATTTTATGTAAGCGGCGCATTTCAGGACCAACACACTCATTTCGGTTTCACTGAAGTTTTTTGCCCTTGCCTTTCTCTCTTTTTTCTTGCTAGCCATTTTTTTCTATCTACTCCACGTATTTAGATATAGATCAGTGTCTACGCGAAGAAAACACAACGTAACCACGGTAACCACACACGGTGTGTGCGTGAATCACTGAATGAGTACGAATGCACATGTCTGGGTTGAACATCTATAATACACTTCCTCCTCTGTGTGACTGTGTGAGTGTTAATTCAGCGTCTATGACATGCCAAAGGAAAGCAAAGCATGTCATAATAGGAGCTTCCTGAACCTATCCATCATGTTTAAAATATATGGTTGATTGTTCCTGGGCCGATAGCTTAGAAATGGATTTACATGCTTTACAAACACTCCGTCATTGCAAATCTCTAATGGCTCAGCTGGTAGAGCGTTCGACTCTTGGTCATGCATGACCAGGTTTGATTCTGGGCTGAAACTTTTTTTTTCTTCTCTTTTTTCGAGAGGTTGTGGTTTTGTTGTGTTTTTATGTGTGTTTTCCACCTCTTTTCTCGAGAGGTTGCGGGTTCGAACCCAATCTTTTCTTAAATGCCAAAACCTGGAGGTTCAGCGCCAGCGGTTTTTATTAGGTTAGGGAAATAGGGACTATGATTTTGTAAATTTCAACTCTGATATATCAAACATACATTTTATGAATTTTGACAAAACGCGAAACATTACTCCACATTTGTGTTACTTGTGCACTGGTTGAAAAGAAAATTCGACTTGATTACCGTACATGAATTGATAAGAGAGAAATGTAGACGTCACAAAAATTCGTCACGCCAATGTCTGTCGGAGCAACTGTTTTCTATGACTGATATTAATTAACAAAAACTTCGAGACGCATCGGGTACTGCTGATATGTAATCCCGTCAATCATGCAAGTGAATGTGTCTTGGTGCACGCTCGAGCGCGCACTCGAGCATTTGCCTGCCACTCCCGTGACAATTTGTCCTTCTGGAGTCCCCCTGTAGGTTGGGGGTAAGAATAGACCCACCGTGTCTCCCTATGCGATTCGTAAGAGGCGAATAACTAGGGACACCGTGACTTGATTTGCGTTTACTATAAACTGTTATAGTAATTTTCATGCTTGTTGGCCTTACATAGCCTACAAAGGCTGATAGGCCGTAAAACACTGTCCATCCATCCATCCATCCATCCATCCATCCATCCTTACGGAGTCCTTCGGGGGAAAAAATTGGTTTCCCTCGAAACGATGTATTCCTGTTATTCTCGATTATCTGATGAAACGTCGCGCAATCCGTGGTTGAACATTTCACCGTAGACTGAGGTGGAAACTTACTAGATCAAGACAAAGACGGTATCTTTGATGAAGAGAAGCTTTTGGAACAGTCACGTGACTTTTTCCTGACTTGTGCTCCCGCTTCGTCCTGACAATGATGGGAAAATCATGTAAGAGGCAGTGATCGAACAGGAAGTTCCAGCCACGAACAGGAAGTTCCAGCCACGAACATCGTGACGATCATTTAAAACAGGCGACAAAATCCCTCCCACCCTTCCTCTCTGTGTCTCTCTCTCTCTCTCTCTCTCTCTCTCTCTCTCTCTCTCTCTCTCTCTCTCTCTCTCTCTGTCTCTCTCTCTCTCTCTGTCTGTCTCTGTATCTCTCGCTCTCTGTCTCTGTATCTCTCGCTCTTTCTCCCCCCCCCCTCTCTCTCTCTCTCTCTCTCTCTCTCCCTCTCTCTCCCTCTCTCTTTCTTTCTCTCTCTGTCTCTCTCTGTCTCTATTGTCTCTCTCTCTCTCTCTGTCCCCCCACCCCCCGCTTCTCTCTCTCGTTCTTTTTGTACGCTCTGTCCATCACACCAGTCCTTTTTCGGCGGGTGGGGTGGGGGGTGGGGGTGGCAGGGGCGCACCAAAATATTGTAATGATAGGCCTACTGATTTAATCGGTGTCTCATATAAGAACCACACAGTCTAAAATCGATCTTTGGAGCTATTGCAGCAGCTGCTAGTGCTACTGCTACTGCAACTGCTGTTGCTGCTCCTGCTGCAGCTGTTGCTGCTACTATACTACTTCTCTTCCTCCTGCTACCCGTGGAGAGGATCAACAAGCAAAGACATCAAGCAGAGCCAGTGCCATTGAGCATGCTGACGAAGTGCACTGGGTCGCCCGCAAGCACTGCAGCTTCTGACTTCTGACGTAGCAGACACGAGTCGTGTTCCCCTGGGAGCGACGGAGCGCGTACGTTGCGTGCGCGCATCCATTAGTCCGCACAGCAGACAGGAGTGGAGGGAAAGGGAAGCGACATCACCGGCGTCCGACCGATCCTCTACCCACCCACCCCACCCCCTTCTCCCATCTAACCCCCACCAGCACAGCTGTCGCAGAGTCAACAGTCGCAAGCTGAAAATTCAGTTGCTTTCCTGTAGCGGTTGAGGCCGTATTACACGAGGCGATTCCATACGTCTTACACTGACGGTGTTCACATGACAAAAAGCACCTCCCAGTCGCAGGGCACTAGCACTACTCATTCTCCCCTATAACGAAACGCGATTGGCTGCCACTGTGACGCTCCCCCTGTGGGTTCGGGGTAAGAATTGACCCACCGCGTCTCCCTACGCGATTCGTAAGAGGCGAATACCTAGGGACACCGTGACTTGATTTGCGTTTACTCTATACTGTTCAAGTGATTTTCGTGCTTACTGGCCTTATAAAGCCTACAAAGGCTGATAATTAAGCCGTAAAACACCATCCATCCATCCACCCATCCAACGCAAGCAGGGAAGCGAACGTCAGTGTGGAACGTGTGGAATTGCCTTGTACACCTATAATACGCGCAAGCAATTTTCGTAGGACTATGAAATGGTCTCAAAAGCGATCACTGAACAGACTATATACTGATGACGTTGACGTAACTAAGTTTTTTTTTAAGACTTAAAAAGTTAATAGGCTACTAGCCTATAATTGATATAGTCCGTTTCAGCGATTACCTTCGCCAGCCTATCATAGTCCTATGAAGCCCGTCTATTTTAAGGTGACTGACGTTGTTCATGATGGATATTTTCATGGATCCTAGGATCCATGATATTTTGGACTAGGCTAGGCTTGGAAACCTCGTTAGTCATGGTTTCCAGCTGTTGAGAAGAGCAACAAAGAAGCTTCATCGGGTTGTTCCAACTGGGTTTCGACTCGTTATGGAATTCTGCATGAACGCGGCGCAGGACAGGTGGCTGCCGTGGAGAGACAGCAACCTCAACATTGGAGATCCGAGATGTCCGCGCATAATGCAGCGTAGGCAAGGAAGATAGCTGCATACAGCAATCCAAGTGGGACTGACGTCAATACAATCACGAATACCCACCATGGCCCCATTAGTCTGCACGCAGAGGAGAGGAAGGACGCGATGCAGTGTCACTGATGTCAATGGAAGCTTCCAACCCCACCCCTCACCCAACCCCACCCTCCTCCCTTCACCCCTCCTCACGTCAACTTCCTTCTACCGCCAACTCCCACCATCACCCCCCACCCCCCAACCCACCCTCCCTCCCTTAATTCCAGCGCAACTTTCGCAGTCAACAGTCGCGGGTTGAGAACCCCGAAGACCCTGACAGTCTCATTCTCGCCCCATTGCTTCCCACGCTCGAGGAGGACACGGTGACAGGATGCACTCTCGACTTTTTTCATGCGTTCGTTTCCGTCAGAACGCTTGGGAATTTCAAAATGTGATTGTTCCGACACGCATCGCTGAGGAGTCCTCGCCTGATGCCAATCCTGCCTTTCGTTTCGTTTGTTTGTCGTCACCCTTTTATCGAAGCCTAGTCGTTTTCGCGTCGTTAAGCACATCTCTCTGTGGCAGGTGATTTGGCGTCATGCAGTGTAGCCGTTTTTCCCAATGGACCAACGCTGTCAGCAGTTTTCCAGGGACGTGCACACGACCGGGATGACTGATGGTGCTTTTCGTCCCCGCGGAGAGGATGGAGGGGGTGGGGGGGTGCGGGTGGGGGTGGGGGGTTTGGGACTGGGGAAAGAGGGAAGGCAGAGAGAGAGAGAGAGAGAGAGAGAGAGAGAGAGAGAGAGAGAGAGAGAGAGAGAGAGAGAGAGAGAATGAGGGGGGGGGGGGGAGAGTGTCTGTTAAGGTGAGTAACATACTGACTGGGCCATGTTCTCGGAAGAAGTATGATACATTGCCGATCTATGATCTATGATTCAGACTAAGCAGACACAAATCAGACACATATTTTGCCACTGCAATGTCGCAAAAACACAAAACCGCCCTCCCTGAGGCGATGCAGTGTCGACATGGCCGTGTGTAAGACAGAAGTTCTTGACGCCCCAGTGAGTAAGCCAGCACAGTGTGGGAATACACTCAGCTAGGGAAGGGGGAGAAAGAGTGCATGTCCATGCCATTTGCTTTCATTTTCGCATCACCGGTGCCAGAAGAGAATGGGTAAGATCAACCGTAACATCTAAAACTAAGAAGCAAAGTTTTCAAGTCCCAGAAAAAACGGAAAGAAATCTAAACCTAACCAGGCGATAACATTCATCTTTATGGTTGAACGTAATTCCATAACGGGATAACAGGCATAACCTCCAAAATGTAAAGGATTATTCCTGGAATGAAACCCTGACCTTGCACTCAATTTCCTAAGAATCCGTTGTGAATTGTTTGAGTTATTTTACCGAATAACTACCTAACGAGCTAAATGACCGGAAAAAACCCCATGGCGGAGGTAAATATTTGTAGTTTACATATACGTGGTACTACTTCAACTCAATCCTCATCAATTTAAGATTTGTTTGCCTCTGGGACAAGCATGAGCTCGCTATGCTTAGGGGCTCTGTGGCCGAGTGGTTAGCGCGCTAGACCTACAGTCGCTTGCGGCCAGTGTGTACGGTGTTCGAAGCTGCGCGGTTCCCAGAGTTGAATCCTTGAGCAAGATGCTTAACTCGCATTGCTTCTCCCCACCCAGGAGTAAAACCGGGTGCCTGTGAGGGCAATGTTGGCAAAATGTAGAAAACCGACGAAAGAATTATCGACATTGTCCGTATGTCTTGTACATTCTTCCTGTTCTTCTGCCTCTGCCCACGCACCATCGACATGCACGCACTTAAGAAAGAGCTGGATTGATGTTTCACCGACAGACTCTCTTAAATAGCGACGAAACAGTCAATATCGTATATTCCCTGGACATGATTTCTATAGCTGTGGAAGGGGAATGAGAGTGTTGGCGTGCATCTACACATCAATAGTAAACGTGGTGTTGAGGAAGCTCCATTCAAGACGAGTGTTTTTGTTGCGCGTCAAAGACGTCGAACCAACGCTCACACAGTCACATATAGGGGAAGGTTCATCTTAGATGTTCACCTTATACATGTCATGTACATTCATACTCATTCACGCCCACGCAGGGTTACAAGACGTTATAACGACACAGAGTAGCAGCTGATAGGAAATTTGTTGCACTCTTCTCTGCAATATCTTGATGTACGGGGGTTCTCCTGGCTTGCGCTAGGAAGTCGAAGTGACAGACTCCGGTGATCGTTTCCAATGAACTTTATTCACGCACTGACCTCTACAGTGGTGAAAATCAGCAACAGCAATTCGTAGCACTCACACAGCTTCACTCTGCTTACAGTACCGCAGAGGCTCGCTAGCACACAGCAGAAAACTCGCTCCCCTGGGAGTCAAAGCTCTCACCTTTAACTCTGTCGTATCTGCTGCTCTCCCTCTCTCACTCGCTTCCGCTCCTTATATACCTTTACACAATTTCTAGAAACTACCAGCACAATATCGCACATACTCCCACATTCCTAACTGCGACGCGACTGACTTACTGTGTCACAACAAGCTAATATTAGCCTAACTCGGTCGCGGGTCAAGGCCAACGACCTGACCGATACACAACAATCAACTGCGCCTGCGATGCTGCCAGTAGGTTCGAGAAAACTGCACAACATAGCTCCTCCCCTAAAGACCGAAACGACCTCGTCGGTCTCACTACATATACAACTCCATCATTAAATTTACAAAACACCATAAACTAACACCTCAAAAATACACAACTAGCAACAACATTATCATCATCAACAACAACAACAACGAAATACCGGGAAAAAGTCAATCTGCAGTCCAGGTAGTTCAAGAATTACAAAATGAGTGGCATAGATGCAGAAACCTGACACATGGGCGAAAGCTTCCTTGCGGTAGCATCTGCCCAGTCCATGGGGTCAATGTCTGCATGACCACTGTCCATACTGTCACTGAAAATAAAGAACTCCTCACATGAAGCGACAGGGGCGCATCACATGCCGCCCTCGCCGCGTGTATGTCTGTACATAATCAGGGGTCGCTCCATCCACGCTCTCGTCTTCCGAGGAAGGCCCTGGTACAGTGTCTCTCTCTGTGGGCTCGTCGTCGGTCGGGTCAGGGTGACGTCGTGGCGACTGCCACCAGTCCGGCGGTAGTTCTCCCTGGTACTTCCAGAGACGGGCACGGTTCACGTAACGTCCTCCCGGTGGCCGGGCCAGCTTGGTAGTGCATCCCTTCTCAGCCCGTGGGTTGGGGTACCACGGTGCAGTGCCATCAGGAGAGGTCTGGTGATAGGCCTTGCGGTCGTAACCAGTCTTCATTCCGTCCACGCTCCGCTGCAGGTGTGTCCTTGCGGACTTTCCCACTGCCTGCAGCATACCCTGGAGCGGTTCCACACCCTGGGGCACGTTACGGGGGATATCCACCAATGGCCTGGCGACCACTGCAGAACTGTCAGTCTTGCTAGAGCCACTACGGCGACTGTGGGGTCTTGCCCGTGAGGCACAGATGGCACAGCGCCGACACAAGTTGCGAACGGACTTGTGTCGACCAATCCAAAAGTACCGCTCACAGACACGTCGATACGTCTTCTGCCTTCCGAGGTGGCCAGCTGCTGGGTCATCGTGTACCTGTCTCAGCGCTTCCTCCTGCATGGCTCTCGGCAGAACAGGGAGAAGGCGGCAGGTTTCTCCCTTCTCGTCCATCCACTTTCTGTACAGCGCTCCATCCGTCAGCTGCAAGGCATCCCACAGGGTCCAGTAAGCCTTGGTGACAGGGCTGGTAACGGCGACCTTCCTCCAGGGTGGGCGGACAGGCCTGTCCTCCATCCAGCGGATGATGGGCTGCAGGTCCGGATCCTGTCTCTGTGCGACTGCCAGAGGCGTCTCTTGAGCGGCGATCCGCCTCAACGCACCCGAGGGCCGCAGTGAAGCATTCCCTTCACCCCCAAGACCCTTCAACTGCACGTGGTGCCCATCAATCAGCAGGAGGAACTGTCCCCAGTCTATAACACAGCAATGCTTCTGCAAAAAGTCTATCCCCAGGATGACGTCATCTTCTATATCGGCGATCACGAAGGGGTGAGAAATAACAAGCTCACCGGCCTTCACCTTCACTGTCACGACGCCGTGCACAGGGATCGGTCTGTTCATGACGTCAGTGAGCACCATTGCTGATTCCTCTCTTCTCTGGAAGGGGCACAGACCAGTCTTTATCACAGAAATGGTCGCTCCTGAGTCGATCAGTGCCTGATGACGGTTACCGTCGATGTACACCTCGATCGCCGGTCCTCCTGGGTCTACGCGGACACCCTTCAACCGATGACTGATGCGATGTGGGGCGGTGGAGGCAGGGGACGCCGGGCTATGCCCCTTAAGCCTGGCGCATCCTAGTTTTCCTGCGCTGTGGTGGTTTTCTTCTTTCCCTGTGGACAGTGGCGAGCGATGTGGCCTGTCTTGTCGCAATTATAGCATCTGATCTGCCCTCGCTGTCCGTCTTGACGGAAAGAGCGGTTTTGCATCTTCTCCAAGAACTCCGCCATCAGCTGGCGAAACTGGGTCACAGAGAGAGTGTCGCCGTCACCCTCCGGCTTTTCCTGACTGCCAATGGCTCTGATCCTATGAGGGTGAGATGCTCGCTGGGTCGCTTCCTCGCGTTGAGCGATAGCCTCGACACGGAGAGCGGTGTTGACTGCTTTGTAGCGGCCAAAACAGTAACCGGAAGTCATTGCAGAGTTATCTGCTCGGGACGTGCTGAAAATTCAACTCTAAAAAGAGACGGCACCCGCCACTCCACCTGACTGACTTGGCACGCCCGGGGAGTTATGCTAAGATCCGGCCGCGTAAATATATCTGCGTTTTGTGACAAACGTCTTTCTCGGCGGTACTGTACTCCATGCACCTTAACGGTGCGCGTGATTCGGGTGTAATCTTAAGCTAAACGACGTTTATTGGCGCTGCGGAAATGGTCGAAGTCGGAAACATTCGGAACGTCGTTTAGCTTAAGATTACACCCGAATCACGCGCACCGTTAAGGTGCATGGAGTACAGTACCGCCGAGCAAGACGTTTGTCACAAAACGCACATATATTAACGCGGCCGGATCTTAGCATAACTCCCCGGGCGTGCCAAGTCAGTCAACGGTCGCGTTTTATAAAACCAGACTACAAATAGACTACAGGGAGGTGACTCCCATATTATTTCCGGCAGGGGAGACGGCTTTGCACGGGGAAAAACTTTTTTGAACGCTACATCATGTGTTAAACTACACAAATGCACCAAAACCTCGTAAAGCAACTAATGCGTCGTTTGTCGGAATATATTCCATGCGAAGAACAGGTGCAGGAGCGGTAAATCGCATAAAGAGAGAGCCGAGCAGATAACTCTGCGATGACTTCCGGTTACTGTTTTGGCCAGGTTACTGTTTTGGCCGCTACATGCTTCCGCCAAGGTAGAGGGAGCCAACACCTGTACTTGGCGTTTCGCTTCGTCGTCGACGAGGGCATCTATAAACTTCTCCCGAGCCAAATCGTCAATTGCCTCCCTGTTAAACGCAGGGTGCGCTCGCCTCACCAGCCTCTCGATGTCAGCTGCCAACTCGATGAGTGATTCTCCCTTTTTGCGCTTTCTCGTGTAGAGTGCTGCCTTAGCCTGGTCTGCATTTCGGGAATCTTGAAACCTGTCACGGAGGGTCCGAACGAGGGCAGTGTAGTCATTCCTGCCTTCGGGTGGGATGGTTTCCAGGACTGTCAGCGCTTGTCCCGTCAGGCTGGAGATGAGAAAACTCGCTTTCTCCCGCTCTCCCCAACCGTTGATCTGCGCGGTCACCTCGAACTGGATGTGGTAGGCATCCCACGGTGCCTTCCCGTCGTACGTTTGTGGCCGCTGCACTGGACGACCGGCTGGGGGGTATGCCTCCTCCTGGTGTGAGACGAATGGTGACGCCTCGGCTCGAAGTTGCTTGGAGGCCCGGTGGTTATCTTGGGTATAAAGTCTGGCTGGATAGGAGAGGCTTGCTTTTGTTTCTTCTTTCTCTTCCAGCTTTCTCTCCAGTCTGCAGATGACGGTGTCGAGCCGGGTTACTTCCCCTTCCAGGGAGTGGAGGCGTGCTGCTTCTTGCTGGAGATTAGCATCAATGCGATCTACCTCCTCTCCTAGGCGAAAGCTTACTGCCTCGATTTCCCTCTGCAGTCCCTCTGTCCCAGCTTTGATGGTCTGCAGCAACTCTCCCTGACGTTCTGCTTCTTGTTGTTCTCTCGGTGCCTCTTTTTCTCTTTCTTCGAGCTCCTTCCTCTCGCGGTATGCAGCTTCTTGCTGGCGATGCTCGGCTTCTTCTAGTTCTTTCCGTTCGCGATATGCAGCTTCTTCTGCCTTCTCCTCTGCCTTCTCCCTCTCACGGTCTGCAGCTTCTTGCTGGCGACGCTTGGCTTCTTCTGCCTTCTCCTCTGCCTTCTCCCGCTCGCGGTCTCGTTTTTCCTCCTCCTGGGCTTCTCTCTGCTGCCTCTGTTGGTCGAGCAGAAGTCTCATCATCATTGTGATGTCTTCCATCGGTTGCTCTGTCGCCTCTACGCGTGCAGCGGATCGTGGTACGCGTTTCTCGCCATCCATTTTCGTCGTAGACTGTCACTGCTTGGACTGTTCGCCGTCTGTGGAACCAATGTTGCACTCTTCTCTGCAATATCTTGATGTACGGGGGTTCTCCTGGCTTGCGCTAGGAAGTCGAAGTGACAGACTCCGGTGATCGTTTCCAATGAACTTTATTCACGCACTGACCTCTACAGTGGTGAAAATCAGCAACAGCAATTCGTAGCACTCACACAGCTTCACTCTGCTTACAGTACCGCAGAGGCTCGCTAGCACACAGCAGAAAACTCGCTCCCCTGGGAGTCAAAGCTCTCACCTTTAACTCTGCCGTATCTGCTGCTCTCCCTCTCTCACTCGCTTTCGCTCCTTATATACCTTTACACAATTTCTAGAAACTACCAGCACAATATCGCACATACTCCCACATTCCTAACTGCGACGCGACTGACTTACTGTGTCACAACAAGCTAATATTAGCCTAACTCGGTCGCGGGTCAAGGCCAACTACCTGACCGATACACAACAATCAACTGCGCCTGCGATGCCGCCAGTAGGTTCGAGAAAACTGCACAACACAAGAAATTGATAATCCAGATTTCTCCCGTCCCTGGGATTGAACCACGGCAACATGTAGGCCTACTGAAAGTCAAACGCGCAAACCAACGAGATCGCACCGAGTAAGTACAGACCAGTGACACCAATGCCCTCAGCGCAAGACCCTGCGCAGTAAATAGGAACTACTCTACAACGGAGAACAGCGACCGATATTCACTGCACTGAAACACCTACTCCCTGGAGACCGAAGTGCACTTTGCACGAGCACCCATACCGCCACACTACAAAGTACAACCAGAGGCGGCAAGCGCACTTTCCACGCGTTTAACGTTGGTCTTTCTCCACAGCCAAGAGTAGCAGCAGCACGGGGACTTCGGCAATCATGCGCTCATCAATGCCCACAAATCGTCCCAGGCCATGACAGTGGAGTTCGTGAATCAGCGCTAACAAATCCATCCCGGCCTGGTGGCAGAAAGGCAGGCACAATGCGCATTCTGTTGGCCCGGCTTCCCTTCATTTGCCTCCCATTGTGCAGGCTCAACCCAAGCTAATGAGACTCCTTCGATTGGTAGTGGACTGGGAAGGGGTGGGGGTCGGAAGGCTGAAGCGAGGGAGTGAATGAGGTTAGGGCGTCAGGGTGCAGGGAAGGAGGGGGACTGAGTGCGAGGGAGTGGGGAGGGTAGAGAGGATATGAAGTGGCAGACGAATTATGTAACTCATCGAACGATACGCGCCTGTTGTCCTGCATGGTGCTGGTGAGGGTGGAGTTGTTTAGATTCGTTCGTGTGGTCTAGGACAGCCGTCTCTCTCTCTCTCTCTCTCTCTCTCTCTCTCTCTCTCTCTCTCTCTCTCTCTCTCTCTCTCTCTCTCTCATTGTTTCTCTCATTTCCGACTCAACATTGTCTACAGACAAAAAACTCAGAAATCTAGGACTGCTGCCCTTCCAAAAACACCTCGCCCAAATAAATGCATTCTCATGCACAAAATTGCTCATTCAAGAGCACCGAGGTACCTTAATGATCTATTCCATCATCCCCAAACGAGCCGCTTAACATCTCGTGACACCTTCATTCTTCCACAACCCAGAGTAGACATTTACAAAGGCAGTCTTGCATATTCAGGTGTTTTGATATGGAACTCACTCCCATTACACCTCAGGAACAATACTTCCTTGAAGTCCTTTAAAACTTCCATACGTGATTATCTCTTCCGATAATCTCTTTGCTGTACCCTGAGTACAATGTCGCCTGTACATATGACACGCTGCTACTTGTACTTCAAGACTCACTGAGCAAACAGTTGTTGAAGGCATCAACTAAAACCTTGTTCATGTCATTGTTATTATATTGTCCAGTATATCAGTGCCTACTGTTGTACATTGATATACTACTTGATACTTATTGTTTTCTCTCTTCTCTCTCTCTCTCTCTCTCTCTCTCTCTCTCTCTCTCTCTCTCTCTCTCTCTCCCTCTTTCTTTCCCCCATTTATCCAGGATTGTCTATTTATTCTTTACGAGCAAGGACAATTTGTAAGATAGGCAGAAATGCCTAAAATTCTATCCTTGATAAATACAGAATCAATCAAATCTCTCTCTCTCTCTCTCTCTCTCTCTCTCTCTCTCTCTCTCTCTCATATATATAACCACACAATATCGAGAGTTTCAATAAATCGCCGGCCAACCAAGGGGCGAGAATCCTGACTAAGTATTTAAAGGTGCTGAATAATGTTCGTCTGTGTCCGTAAGCCTGAACATGGAAGTGCTCCTACTTGATTATCTCTTTGCAAGTGCGTTCATGTGTGTGTGCGTGTGTGTGTGAGTGTGCGTGTGTATGTGTGTGCGTGTGTGTGTGTGCGCGCGCGCGCGTGTGCGTGCATGTGCGTGCGTGCGTGCGTGCGTGTGTGTGTGTGTGTGTGAGCGTGTGTCTATGTGTGTATTATGTGTATGTGTGTTGTTTGCATTAATCTCAGTGAGAAATATCATAGTGATGATAGTGAGGGTAGTGATGGCCTTGGTGATCATGAAGATGGTGAAATGTAGTAAATATGGTGATGATGGTGGTTGTGGTGAGTGATGGTGGTGGTGGTGGTGGTGGTGGTGGTGGTGGTGGTGGCGGCGGTGGCGGTGGCGGTGTGGTGGTGGTGGTGGTGGTGGTGGTGAGTATGATGATGAGTATGATGGTGGTGGTGGTGGTGGTGGTGGCGGTGGTGGTGGTGGTAGTGATGATGATGGTGGTGGTGGTGGTAATGAGTATGATGATGAGTATGATGGTGGTGATGATGATGGTGGTGGTGGTGGTGGTGGTGGTGGTGGTGGTGGTGGTGGTGATGGTGCTGGTGGTGCTGGTGGTAATGAGTATGATGATGAGTATGATGGTGGTGATGGTGGTGGTGGTGGTGATAATAATAGTGATGATGGTGGAGGTGATGATGATGATGATAATGATGAATATTACAAGATTGAGTAGGTGATAATACTGATGGTAGCACTGTTACTGTTTGTGTTGTCTTAGTGTGATAATGCTGAGGATACTTATCAAAACGATGACACATGTGAATTATAATTTCTGATGACAACTAATCAAATAAAATGACAGCTATGTGGATTATGATGGCTGATAACAAATATGTGATTAATGAAGTTTGCTATCAAAACAATGAAGTGTGGTGAGGCTACTAATGTTAATGATGACAAATATGGAAATTTAATGTTGAAACTCATTTGATGATGGATATAAGAAAAATAGATAATAACGGTGATGTTGGTGATGATGCTGTCTTCCTGCAACTGCCCTGCTGCTTCTGACGTTGGTGATGGTGACACTGGTGCGTGCGCTGTGAAGTGTATTCCCACTCATGAGAAGATGAAATCGCGATGTATTTCTCGCTTGTTCATGTGTGCAGTATTGCTCGTGTTCTTCATGAAAAAAGTCTTTTTGATGTGTGTACGTGTGTGTATGTGTGCATGTGTGCGTGTGTGCGCGCGCGTGTCTGTGTGTATGTAAAAACGTTCTTATGGCGATTCCACGACAGACAGGTGCAAACCTTTCTCAGAGGGTTTACATCGTTACCGATACTTATTCCCATGATATACACCTACCACAACAGAAACAACAACAATAACGAAGGCGGTGGCGACGATGACAACAGCGACAACTCCCAAAAGTGCCACAAAACCTGAAGCTTTTTAATGTGAAGGACATTTGAAATGTTTTAGTTTTATTGGGTTAAAACGCCTAGTTATGCTATCTTTTAGACTCTTACTTCATGTCAGTCTAAAAATAAACACATGTTCTCCCTCCTTTTATTATTTCATATATGAGTATTGTTTTGTTGACTGATATACACTTCGAAGCAATGGGTTTTCTTGATTTTCGCTGAACAGTCTTTTAAAGAGCCTCTTAGGTCGGTCTGTCTATTTGGAAGTATCATGAGCACCTCGGCAAAATCATAGTCACTGCTTGATGGTAATGGTCAGTTTCCTTCCTTCACTCACAAGACTTTTCGGCCAGTACCAACATTCAGGAGAGATATGTCACGAAATATATTTCGAGAAAAGACATTATTAAACTGTTTCAACACAGCAACTGGGTAATGTAGGGCCGACGCAAGGGAGATAAAGTCTTTCAACATGAAAACGAACATTTAAATTACGGCTAGACTTCCGCAGGCGGGACACAGTAGTGGACGCGTCCGAGGTGCGGGAAAGACAGCGAAGATGGGCATTTTCGAGCACAACCGCCCATGTAAAAACGCAACCAATCAGATGGTGTGGCCCGCCCGCTTGTGTGTTACGCCATCTTCGTTGTCTTTCCCGCACCCCTCTCCTCGGACAAGTCCACTAGTGAGCCCGCCTGCGGAAGGCTAACCGAAATGACGTTTAAAAAAAGGCGGAAATAAAGAGCGCCGACAGCTGTTCCAGCGGTTGAAGGGTTAAAGACGCGCCTGGCTCCCAGAAAGTCCAATGCGTTGTATAATTTTGTGAATGGGGCGTGTGGCTTTAGACCTTGTTTGATCTCATTGACAGCTGTCATCGATTTTACTCACAAGGCGTTTGTCAGAGTAAACACGTAAGTTTGTATGATCTTGGTTTGTGTTGGCGTGAAGTATCATATGTTTTCCCTCTAAGCTTCACAGCGACTGCGACATGTATGCTTCTTGATCTCTCTGTATCATTCCACGTACAAATATCAAATTTATCCCAGAAATATTTGTGAAAGCCCACCCCCCATCCCTCCAGCCCCAGTCTCATGACACTGTACCGTGACTGTCGATGAGACAGATGGTCACACGCAGACTGTCCATCTGTATAGTATCTATGCTCACCTTCATCTGGTTGCCGTGTACTTTGACTCCAAGATCCACACAACTTTTTACAACTGGAGACTTATTTTCAATAATAGCCTTTTTATAAAGCAGTCGATCTATTCTTTCTGATGTCCTTTTTACTCTGCTTAAATTTCAAAGCATTAAAACCCGAAATTCATACGTATGAAAATGAGGTGTGCGAGCATCTACAAAGGTTCAGACGATAAAATGAGTAGAGTTTTCAGATCCAATAGATCCAAAAGGTATATTTACAGCCCAAGACAGATGCGCTGTTCGAAATAAATGGCCCTATGTGAAATGCGTCTTTGTTTATCTTTGGCAGTCTGAATTGCTTCTGTCAACACTTATTCTGTTTCATCCATCGGAAACATAACCTTTTGCCTCATTCAAAAAGCACTGAGCTCATTACTTCGGTGCATGGCGCAACTTTATAATAATAATAATAATAATAATAATAATAATAATAATAATAATAGTTTATTCATACGCACATACCTTCCTTTTACAGGCAAGCTCATGGCGTTTAAAATCCAAAGAATCAACACTCATACAACCACTCAACACCACATTCCCACAAAAACTCACACGCAACACACATAAACAAAAAACAAAAACTAAGATTCAATAGAACAAATAGAACAAACTATACAATATTCACGGCACTTGCCGGCCAGGTCAAGTAAGGCGAAGCAGCTCAGCGGGAAAGGCGGATCGGAAGAGGTGGGTCTTTAGAGCACTTTTGAACTGGGGCAGAGTGTCAGAATGACTGAGAGAGGGAGACTATTCCAGGTTACAGGTCCGATATAGGAGAAGGCACGCTGTCCTTGATTGTTCTTATTACGGCGGAGGACCTTGAGCATTCTAGAGTCAGCAGCTGAGCGTAGAGATCTGGAGGGCGTGTAGACTGCAAGAATTTCTGTAAGAGCGTGTGGTGCGGTGTTGTCGATGGCCTTGAAGCATAAAGTAGCAAGTTTATAATCTATCCTCTGAGAGATGAGGAGCCAGTGAAGTGTATGTAGGAGTGGAGAGACATGGGTACGCTTGGGACATCGAAAAACTAACCTAGCAGCACAATTCTGAACTTTCTGGAGTTTGTTAAGCAGAGTGTCAGCGATGCCAGCAAGAAGAGAATTGCTGATATAACGCGCGGCAACTTAGTAAATATTCAGCAACAACAACAACAACAACAACAAAACTCATACACATACAGAAAACCCCCACTGATAGGGTTATACTTCAATATGCAAACGCCAGAGCGTACAAAGAACTTTCTCAAACTGCAAAGTCATATGTACTGCTACAATCGAAGCCACTACAGATATGTGCCAGAAGCGTCAACCGGTTATGGAAGGAGATACTCTATTTTGTCAACACAGGAATTTAATCAGACCACAATCATAGCACGGAAAACGCATTTTTTGACAGCAACATATATTGATCCTTTCAAACATACATGTGTTGAGCACTCATTTATAAATGCCATCAGTGTAAAAAGTAGCGACACTTCAAACTACTCTAAACAACACAGAGAAAACATTTAAATCTGGTTTCATTTGGATCGTTAAATCGTCCCTCATTTCAAATGATACACACAGAGGGAGTTGTCTTCTGTGATCTTTTTTTGCTATTCGATCTTTCTTCAGCGGGAAAAATGGACGTGTGTTGAAGACTGAAGACTGTGTGTTATCTTATCTGTCTGTTACTATGCTTGTAATCAGGAGGCACGGCAGCGGCGGGTTATATCCCAACCATGATGTGCTTGCAGAGGCAATCCAAAAAGCGTGCCCGGTGTGTGTATATATGTGTGTGTGTATGTATGTGTGTGAATGTGCGCGTTTGTGTGTGTGCGCGCGCGCGCGCGCGTGTGAGTGTGTGCGTGCGTGTGCGCGTGCGTGCGTGTTTGTGTGTGTGTGTGTTTGTAATGGCTGTAATCATACGCAACGTCCGTACAGTTAGTCCTTGAAAAGAAATCCCTTTCCCAAACCAAACACTACCTGCTGTAACGTCCCAGTTTCGATACCGATTCTTGTACGATCACAGTGATAACTTTTAAAAGGTGGGAAAACCCTTTGCTGCCATACCATAGTCCTGGGAAACCCGTCTTAGACTGATCACGGCCCAGTGATCAGGGGGTAAAGTGTGAAGCGGTTTGAGTCCCAGAAATGAGTGATGAGTAGCTATATAAAATCAATACCCTTTCCTCGAAGTGATCAGAGGCGCATCTCGGGTCCTTCCACGCTGTCTCTGTCACCCCCTCTAGTACAGCAGATGAAACAGGGCTGCGACCCGCTCTTCTGATAAGTCTTTTACAGCGTGTCTCACGTCACAGAAGCATTTGTTTCATTTGATGGTTTTGCCCAGCTTCCTACGTACCGAAGTGTCGTGAAATTCACGTGGTGTGGACAGAAGAACTGGTAAGGCAAACAGTGTGCCAAGTTTCCATTCGAAAGAAGAACACTGCGATCTGCAAAAAGTTAGCCTGCAGAAATAGAGGCAGACAAGACTTCTCGTGAATTCATACTTTTATGGGCGAACTCACGTTTGGCATATGAAAAATGTGATTCTATCGTCAAGAACTGATGATCTCGTGGAGTTCCTGTTGTACTCAGATACTTGAACTGGATTACGGGACTGAAGTATAGCGATCTCTCTTGGCACGCAAACACTTGGCCGACATGTGAACACGAAGCCCCTTTGAAGGACAGTTAGATAAGGGAGGTAGAGTGGCCGTGGACAAATGCAAAGTGTGTTTTGAAGTGCTGGGGTTGCCAGGTTTCCCTGCTGTGACGCCAGCCCTGTGTAGAGGAGCCACTAATAAAGGCCTTCGCACACGAGGCAATTCCACACGCCACACACGGACTGACAAAAATATATCCCAATGGCAGAGCGCTACTGACGCCTTTGTTTCACTGTTGCCAGCCGTGATTGGCTGCCACAATGATGCTTGCGAGATTGTCAGGGTAAAATCGCCTCGTGTACTATATATATACTGCCGTAAGGAGGATACCGAGTACAGTGGACCCCGTGCAATCACGGTTCGGCATTCGCGCCCTCTGTTATTGGCGCGATTGTCCTTGGAACCTGACTCGTTGTTGTTCGCGGAAACCCTCGCATCTTCCCAGAATCGCTATCTTCCGCGATTTCTTTTTATGGCTTTTAAAGTGGCAATCAGCGTTTTATCACCCTTTTTAACGCTAATTTATGAACGCTAATATAATATATATTATTTTATATTAATGAAAATATCAATGTAAAATAATAATAAACTTATTCAAGTGAAAGATAATAACGTCTGGTTAGATGCAACGAAGACGCATTCCCCTGAAGAAGCGACGCTACCCGAGGAGCTGTGAATCCTCTGCTTTGCTGTGCAGCCATCATCAACGTCATCATCTTCATCATCTCCAGCTTACTGCACATCCAAGTCATCATCATCATCTTCAATCAATATAATTAATTACTGGTGAGTACCCGTACATTTTATTGTCTTTTAAAAATTAAATATTATTATCATATTTACACTTAATTTTTATATGCTTCGAATTGTTTTATTAATGTTTTGAGCTGAGTTTGAAATGCGTTTAAAGTGTTTGTGGGCATATTTTGGGGGTTTTAACTATACAAATAGGCATTTTTAAAGGCATGTTTACGGATCACGTCCAATTTTCGCGCCTTTTCGCTATTCGCGGGTATTCTAGGAACGTAACCCCCGCGAATACGGGCGGTCCACTGTACTCAATCGAAGATTCCTGCACGCAAATTAATGCATAAACACACATATATACACATGCATTCAAAGTGAGTAGAAAGGTTTCTCACACGCACGCATACATAGAAGTAAGCCGGCAAGATGCACGGGGTTCACCACATATACACACTCACACACGCACACACACACACTCACACACACACACACACACACACACACACACACACACACACACACACACACACACACACACACACACACACACACACACACACACACACACACACACACACACACACACACACACACTCACACACGCACACACACTCACACACGCACACACACTCGCAAGCACACATTCCTTCAAACGCTCGGGTACAGTATGGGTGTGTGTGCGTACGTGGGTGTGTATGCGAGTATGTGCACGCGTACGTGCGTGCATGCATGCATACATGCGTGCAGGTGTGTGTGTGTGTGTGTGTGTGTGTGTGTGTGTGTGTGTGTGTGAATGCGTTAGTGTGTGTGTGTGTGTGTGTGTGAGAGAGAGAGAGAGAGAGAGAGAGAGAGAGAGAGAGAGAGTGGGGGGGGGAGCGGGGGGGGGGGGGGGGGAGGGAGGGAGGGAGGGAGGGAGGGAGAGAGAGAGAGAGAGAGAGAGAGAAAGAGAGAGAGAGAGAGAGAGAGAGAGAGAGAGAGAGAGAGAGAGAGAGAGAAAGAGAGAGAGAGAGAGAGTGGGGGGGGGGAGGGGGGGGAGTGGAGGGAGGGAGAGAGAGAGAGAGAGAGCGAGAGAGAGAGAGAGAGAGAGAGAGAGAGAGAGAGTGGGGGGAGGGGGGAGGGAGGGAGAGAGAGAGAGAGAGAGAGAGAGAGAGAGAGAGAGAGAGAGAGAGAGAGAGAGAGATGAACCCAATAAGCGTGGGGGAAAAGCACCACCAAACAGTGTTGTAAGCTCCCTATATCAAATCAATTAACGCTGCCAAACGTTTGAGTTATGATTTCAGTCACAGCGGTTCTGCTGTCAATGAGAGCTCTAGAAAGCTACGCGTGGTTACGGCATCCCTGAACGATTTGAGGTCAAATTTGATCTGCTTCCTCCTCTCTTGGACTCCTTTCTACCGAACACAAGAACTACTGGAGACTCTCCTGTATTTCGAAACACTGATGCGGGAGGTGCATGACATAAAACACTGGCAAGTGTGGCAGTCCCGCATGCTCGAACGAGAAATCTTTTTGTCAAGAAAGCATGCACAAGAGTTACACACTGCAGATTGTTGCATTATTATATCACTGACGCAATAAGGAAGCGTTGTTGTACACACTATTTAGAGCAGATATATAGGCCTTCACTTTCGTGATTTTTAGCTCCGTTTATCACCACTGACGTAAGAATGAGATGTCAAAAATAGCCGTAGGATATGTTTTGCAGGCCTCAGTGACACATAGAGGCTGATGGTAATAAAACTATCAGCACCCGTTGTCACGGTGTTATTACTTTCTTTAATTTTTAAAAATTACTTTATGAACAAGCCGTTCTGTTGTACCATGATCCTGTGTATTCTTCTTAGTTGTAAGTGCTGCTGCACTCATTACTTACACAGTGGGTTGGGGGTAAGAATTGACCCACCGCGTGTCCCTTTGCGATTCGTAAAAGGCGACTGACTAGGAAATTCATGGCTTGACTCACTGTAATATTATCGTGATTTTTCGCAATCAATGGCCTTATAGAACCTAAAAAGGCTGATAGGCCGTAAAGCTCCATAATCCATCCATCCATCCATCCATCCATCCATCCATTCATCCATCCATCGATCCATCCATCCATCCATCCATCCATCCATCCATCCATCCATCCATCCATCCATCATCCATTTATCAATCCATCCAACTACCTTAGAACAGATCGAGCCACCCTCGTATCTCTCGACAGGCATGAAGCCATAGTGACGTAGAGCTGACTCTACTGCGATCACTCTTTATCGGCTTCCGATCCACTCACGCAGTCACAGCGCCAGGGAGCGACACCTGCCCACAAAAAGGGAGGTAATCCATTGACTGGCGCATGTCAACAAAGTCCGCGGGTTTCACCCATTGTTTTGGGGGGAAAGACCTGCAGCGTAGAAGCGAGCGCCAACATTGACGTCGATTCCAGCACAAGTGCCGCCCTATCCGATGTCGCGGTCCGTTCCAGTACACACATAGCACATGAACCCCCACGATTCTCTGCGCAGACGAGGAAGACAACAAAAATTACCATAATCTGAGGCAGTTGAGATTAGACCGTACCGACTCTGCGACGGTGGGGACGGAGCCGAACTAGTTGCGTGTCTGCCGCTCTCCGTAAATGCGCTCTATTGCTTCGGAGTGGTAGTCGAACGGTGGCAGAGAGCTAGGTCGAAGTTTGTGTCCGTGAGCGTGTTCCACCTTGCGAGAAGCGCTGCAGAAGTGTAGAAAAGTAAATGGGCGGGATTTTTAACTCTCACTGTCCGGCGACTAGATTCTGGATATCGAAACCTCATATTGTGCTCGCTGGTCATTGAGCCTCAATAGTTATACTCCCAACTTCATATATAATCCCAGAGGAGCAAGCGATCTGCAGACAAACGCAATACAGTTATCTGTCATAGTTTTCTACCTCAATCCTCACAGCTACGCAGGAATATTTCGGGGGGGGGGGGGGGGGGGAGAAAGTAATGTGAATTCTGCATTTTACTCAAAGATGCAACTCTGGGATCTGCGGTGTTTTAACCCCTAACCTGCTGGCTGCAAGCGAATGCAAGTAAAATGTTTTTGCCATACAATCAACGCCTTGCTGTGTAACAAGCAAACTTTATCATTCACCGAAGCAGTGGGATGTCGTCATCTGCATGTTTCTTTGTTTCGATTTCTTTGTATGCCTATAACATACACATTTACACCGAAGCAGTGGGATGTATGTCGTCATCTGCATGTTTCCCTGTTTCGATTTCTTTGTATGCCTATAATATACACATTTACGCCGAAGCAGTGGGATGGATGTCGTCATCTGCATGTTTCTTTGTTTCGATTTCTTTGTATGCCTATAATATACACATTTACGCCGAAGCAGTGGGATGTATGTCGCCATCTGCATGTTTCTTTGTTTCGATTTCTTTGTATGCCTATAATATACACATTTACACCGAAGCAGCACTTGGTCTGAATCATGTTTCATTGTGAAATCTCAATCCCAAATATCTCCTTTGAAACGAAAATCACCCTTGCTGCACGCTATCGGTGAAAACCTAGAATGAGATAAACTAGTCCTGAAGGGCACACTAATAATGTATTCTTCCTACCTCAGGGCAAGATGTTACTAAAATATGGTGTACTGAATTTTGCCTGAGTCGTCACTCACTGAAATGAGGGAGCAAGCGTTTTTGATAATTGCTATTCATGCTGCAACGGCTGCCATGAATACTGCTGCTGGTGCTCCCATAGTTCCTACTGGCGTGGATAAAAACTTCCAGTCGCATGCTGGTGAGTTTTAAAGGATTTCAGGTGACTAGTTGATTGAGTTTTTGAGATAACCTCTGCTGGCTAAATGCAGAGTCATTGACTAGTCATTTGCTCTTCCCACGCAAAAGTCAGATCGTGGTCCTTGCCTACTTTGAAGAGGCGATAGCAGCTGGAGCAGCAGCAGCAACAACGACAAAACAGCAACAGCAGCGGCAGTATCAGCAATAGGAACAGCAACGGTGCAGCAACGATATCAATCTACAGCAACAACAACAGCAGCGACAGGAGCAACAACAGCAGCAATATTAGCAGCAACAACAACTGCAGCAACAGCAGCTGCAGCAGCAGCAGCAGCAAAAACAATGATAACTAGCAAAGCAGCAAAGTAGAACAACAACAACAACAACAAAAGTACAGCAAAACCAAAAACAGCAGCAGCAACAACGGCAAAAACGAAAAACAACAGCAGCAGCAACAACATCAACAGCAGCAGCAGCAACAACAACATCAGCAGCAACAGCAACAACAACAGTAGAAACAGCAACAACAACAATAGCAACAACAGGAACAAAAAACAACAGCAGCAGCGGTAGCAGTAGCAGCAGCAACAAGACCAGCAGCATCAGTTACAGCAGCAGTAACAGCAGCAAAAACAGCAGCAGCAGCAGCAAAAACAAATAAATAAAAATAAGAAGCAACAACAGTAGCAGCAACAGCAAGTACAAAAATAGCAGCAACAGCAGCAGCAACAACAGCAGCAGCACAAACAGCAACAACAACAACAGCAACAGCAGGAACAAAAACGTAACAGTAACAGCAGCAAAATCGACAGCAACAACGACAGTAGCAACAACAACACCAGTTATGACAACAACGACAGCAACAACAGCGAGAAAAAAGACAATAGCCGCAGCAGTTACACAAGCAACAGGAACAGCAGCAACAACACGAAAATCAACAGCAACAACAGCAAAAGCAGCAGCAACAATAAAAGCAGCAAAAGCAATGACAATAGCAACAGCAGCAGTAGCAAGAGCAACATCAGCAACATCAACAACAGCAACAGCAGCAGAAGCAGCAGCAGTAACAATAACACTAACAACAGTATCAGCAGCAACAACAACGGCAGCAGCAACAGCAGTAGCACCAGTAGCAGCAACAGCAACAACAACAGCAACAGCAGCAAGAGCAGCAGCAAGATCAACGGCAACATCAGCAAATACAAATACAACAGAAGCAGCAGCAGGAACACCAAAAGCAGCAACAGCAGCAGCAGCAACAACAACAGCAAATGCAGCAAATGCAGCAAATGCAGCAGCAAAAATAATATCAACAGAAGCAGCTGCAGCAGCAGCAGCAACAACAACAACAACAACAGCAGCAGCAACGGCAGCAGCAGCTGCAGCAACGGCAGCAGCAGCTGCAGCAACGGCAGCAGCAGCAACACCAACAGCAGCAGCAGCAGCAGCAACAACAACAGCAGCAACACCAGCAGCAGCAGCAGCAACACCAACAGCAGCAGCAGCAGCAACGGCAGCAGCAGCAACGGCAGCAGCAGCAACGGCAGCAGCAGCAACACCAACAGCAGCAGCAGCAGCAACAACAACAGCAGCAACACCAGCAGCAGCAGCAACAACAACAACAGCAGTAACAGCAACGGCAGCAGCAGCAACACCAACAGCAGCAGCAGCAGCAACAACAACAGCAGCAACACCAGCAGCAGCAGCAGCAGCAACAACAACAACAGCAGTAACAGCAGCAGAAACATCAACAACAGCAGCAACAAAAGCATTAAAACACAACACAAACAGCAATTACAATAACAACAACAGCAACAGCAATAAAAAAGCAACATTAACAGCAGCATCAACAACAACAGCAAAAGCAACAGCAACAACAGCAGCAGCAGCAGTGGCAGCAAAAGCAACAACAAATGCAGCAGCAGAAACAATAACAACATTATCAGCAGCAGCAGCAGCAATGACAACAACAGTAACAGCAGCAACAGCAACAGCAGCAGAAACATCAACAGCAGCAGCAGCAGCAAATACAACAGCATCAACAACAACAGCAACCACAACAGCAGCAACAAAAACAACAGTAACAACAACAGCAGCAGCAGTAACAACAGTAGCAGCTGCTGCAACAACAGCAGCAGCAACAACAACAGCAGCAACAACAACAGCAATACCAAGAAGAACAGCAGCAGCAGCAACAGGAAATGCAGCAGCAACGACAACAGAAATAGCATGAACAATAGCGGCAACAACAATAATTAAAGCAACAGCAACTATAACTACAACAGCAACAGAAGCAGCAACAAAACAGCAGCAGCAGCAATAAAACAACAACAGCAACGACAACAACGACAACAGCAACAACAACAGCAGCAGGAGCAGCAACAACAGCAACAACAACAGCAGTAGCCGCAGCAACAAAACAGCAGCAGTAGCAGCAGCAACAAAACAACAACAGCACCAGCAGCAGCAAAAAACAACAACAACAGCTGCAGCAACAGCAGCAAAACAACAACAACAGGGCAGCAACAACAGCAGCAGCAACAGCAACAACGACAACAGCAACAACGACAACAGCAACAACGACAACAGTAACAACAACAGCAGCAGGAGCAGCAACAGCAACAGCAGCAGGAGCAGCAACAAAACAACAACAGCACCAGCAACAAAATAACAGCAGCAGCTACAGCAACAACGACTACAGCAACAACAACAGCAGAAGGAGCAGCAACAGAAACAACAGCAGCAGCAGCAGCAGCAGCAACAGCAGGAGCAACAAAACAACAACTGCATCAGCAGAAGGCGGCGGGTATAATTGAGCGACTTTTCACCGATATCTGGGCCTCAAACTGTGAAATAGTTTACCTCTGATCATTGTACTACTTGGTCAAATTGTGCATCTGCTTGAAGTAAGTCAGGAGTTTATGTGAAATAATGAGATTATGATTCCACAACCGTTGGATGGTAACCTCATATGCACTTTCTCCCCTCTCATGCCATGGGACTGGGACAAATAAGTTTTTCGGACAACAGAGTTATAACAACATTTGCTGATCAGATATCAACTGCAGTTATGGTGGGAAAATTATCTTTGCTTCTGGATTCATCAGAAGTGAAAATTAGCCATAAATTCAAAGATTGGTAACAAAGTTTGACAAATTTGACCTTTGAAGCAGGGGTCATAATGGTCGCCGGTGGTTGTGTCAACATCGGAAAAAGGGAGGAGGAGGGAGGGAGAGGGAGAGAGAGAGAGAGAGAGAGAGAGAGAGAGAGAGAGAGAGAGAGAGAGAGAGAGAGAGAGAGAGAGAGAGAGAGAGAGATGAAGAGACAGAGAGAGAGGGGGGTGGGAGGAGGGGAGGGGAAGAGGGGGGATTAGACGTCTAGGAAATTAGACGCAGCTTGCTCCCCAAAACAGCTGGCAAGAGATGGGGCATTTTACGGCAGTCACGTGACTGGAGGACGGTAAGCCACGAACAGCCAATCGCAGCGTCGCATCTTCCTGCAGTGGCGCAGGCGCGGTGGTGTCGTGTCCCAACACCGCACGTGCTTCAGTCGTAACTGTCGTCTGCTTGGATCGCATACGGAACGCACCGCGCGCCGGGACGCACTTGCGTCTATTTGTGCGTAACTATTCACAACAAAAACAGAGATTCCTCCGGAGTTTGGAGGAGATTGGCTAAACTAATCTTGGGAAGCACAGCCTGACGGATTGCGATGGATGTCACTTGGTTTATCGGAATTCTCATGGCTGCGCTAATAGCACCAGGTAAGCTTTGAGTGAATCACGTAGACTCAATGGCTAGTAGACGGATTGCGGTACCCCACTTTGACGTCAGGCCACTGTCTTTACGCCTGATGTCTTGTATGAACCCTGCATGTTACGAGCACCGCTCATATCTTTGAGGTATGAAGTATATCGATTTTATTCAAGCGAAAGTGGGAGTGTGAAAAGACGTTCTCATTACAGGAAAGTGATGTCTATTTGAGAAATGCTGGGAAAATGGGAGAGAGGAGAGAGAGGAGAGAAAGAGAGAGAGAGAGAGAGAGAGAGAGAGAGAGAGAGAGAGAGAGAGAGAGAGAGAGAGAGAGAGAGAGAGAGAGAGTTTGACTTGAGTCGGCTCCTCACATTGTCAATATATGTGACATTATTTAGTGTAATACAAATAATTCAACAGACACATTCAATCATACACATGAACATGAACACACACAAACACACACACACGCACGCGCGCACACACGCACGCACGCACGCACGCACACGCACACACACTTGACGAAAGCGTCGTCATATTCATTCACCATACATGTAAATCATCTAAAATATTTTGAGTTCGGCTACCGTCAAAGCAGGTGTACAGGATTCCACTATGGACTATTGTGAAATGTTCCGAGTATGGCTATTCATCGGAATACATACTTAATTTATGTATTTTCGTGTTTCCAAAAGTAAACCCTGAAAATCTTACCATCTCATATCTTACATTTTTCAGGGTCTACACTTTGTCACTTTTTGGTATTTTTTCAGTACAAAATGTTGATGGCCCGGAGGAAAATGATTTGAAATGAAATATCTATTTCCGAAATAAACGCAACCCTTTTTTAAAAGCAAACCCGGAGTCTCTGAAAAGCCACAACTACCACGTCCCATACTCATACCGAACATTTTAATCTTTATTCAGGCAAACCATTGCAGAAAACCAATTTTTGACAGCCGAGTCTAAGTGTTTAACTCACATTGCCGACATTTTCGTCACGGTATTCGAGCCGTGTGTCCATCAATCCGTCGAAAAAGCTCCACATTCGTATTAGATTTTGTCATTCTCCCATAAGCGTGCAAAAACGCAGTCGTACTCAGAATCATTATCTGCTTTGGAACGGTGGGAAGCATTTCAACGTTATCAAATCTTAGCTGAAACTCTTTGCATGATAATGTCACCATGTAACGTGACGTCGTTCGCGACGTTTTTGGGCAGGCTTCCTGTGATAACCTAAATCCGCCTGATTCGAGGAGACCGGTGGTGCAACTGTTCTTGGGCCTTTATCTGTGTCACCCGACCTCCTCTTTTGCCCACCCCGTCTCACCCCAGTCTCGCCATCCCGAGATAGACCTACCTACACCATAGTGAGGACTGCCCTATTGGACACCCTTTCTTAGATGTCCTTGGTGCCACACAGCACCAAGGATCCACCATTTAGGGACTTTGGCCGACTTCGATACCGAAGCAGCTATGCACACAGACCTTTCAACACGTGCAGTAGCTTGTCGTTAGGTGAATAAAAGGATCTTCGGTGCACTAAATGTGAGGGAAGAAAATATAAAAGATAATATTTTTACCGGGTGAGCGAGCGAGCGAAAGTTTTCAAACTTTCATCAGACCTCCAGCCCATGGAGAGAGAGAGAGAGAGAGAGAGAGAGAGAGAGAGAGAGAGAGAGAGACAGAGAGTTTTTACTTTTTTAATGACATACTTGGTCACTGCCATATTTAGGTACTGACGGCCGAGTCCCAAGGACTCAAGAGAGTCCCTCAGTGGATTTCGTCTCTCAGAACTGAAAAGTCGACTTTCCACTTCACAGTGGGGGGAAAAAGAGAACAAAACTTTATTTTCCTCCTGGCAACATTCTTCAGTCATGATAGAATTTGAATGAATAAAAATGGTTAGAAAGAAAGTATATGTGCAAACTATTAAAAATGTCTTATGGGAGGGTTTTTTTCTGTGTCTAGGCATCAGAAGTATGCAGCGAAAAAAACCTTGCTTTGATTGCTGAAGTGAGTGAAGGAAAATATGACGGAAAAACAGTTCTGATACAGTAGATAAAACGAATGTGGATTTTGAAGGTCGTCACTAAAATCACACAAATCTTAATTTCAATCCTAACTAGCAACCTTCCCAGTCAATTCTATTTCTGATGTTATTTCTAGTTTCCCACAAGAAAGCTTTTTCACACGCCATACGAATCAGAGCCATATTTGCTTGAGAGGGCCGCTAACGAACAAGGAAATTTCCTTCATGGCCTCACAAATTCCGTTAGGACGTCCATATCACCCCCCACCCCCTATGTCCCATGCACGCATAATCTCGTGAGGTTAACCTTGACCCCGAAATAACCTGTTGGAAAATAGCGTGACAGGCATGCGCTCTGGCGATCGAGTTGCTGTCCCCAGCCCTTCCTGTGCTTTCTGAAGAGACCTGTCCCTGCAAAGATAAGACTTAAAGAAAATAATCTGCATGCACTACGGGAATTTTCGGAGGGTGCGCTTTTCAGTGGTGTGTGAGAACCTATTGTACATAAGTACGTTTTGCACGTAGCTGGTTATATGAACTTTGAGGGGGGAAAACATTTATCTCTGATGCTCGTGTGAATCATCGGCGCCAATAGCTCTCAAATGTAATATTTGGGTGGGAGGGGGGGAAATCCCATCTCCAACACTGAATGCAAAGCACCCAACCCACACGTGTTCAACGCTCAATGAGAAAAGGACAAGAAGAGTCTGAAACAAGTCCTCCACATTATAGATATTCATCTCGGCTGAAAATCAAACATGAATAACAAAAATAGAATCAATTTGCTGGGCTTTCATTATTATTAGGAGACCAAGAATTGAGTATATCATGCATTAGTCTACTTAGAAAACCGAGTACTGTGCAAGACGATCTCAGCTGTCAAATAAAATATAACGGAAACCGCAGGACCCCATGATTCAGGAATCGAAACAGACAGTAAACCAACCGATAAAGGGATCACAGATTTTCGAAGATGTCAGTGCATATCCACTCCAAGTATGGGAAATCGTTACAATATTACAATAATCCAGCCGTTACGTTTGCAAGGACGAGAATTTCCTAAGTAAATGCTTTCCGCAGTGCATTTGGCCGTGACGACAAGAGCAACACGCACATTGGTCGCGGAAAAGGAGAGACTGGTGCATGACTTGAGTGTTTCATGGCGAGAAAGAGGCGACGCTGTTGGCAAGGGAAATTATTCACTGCAGGGCCTCGGGAATTGACTTTGAAATACGTGTTATTGCATCACCGAGGAATACAAAATGTTCGGGCACGTCCGTTAGCCAGTCACGTGCGTAAATATGTATGTTAATGTATGGAATTGCAAAACAAACACACACGCACGCACACACATACACACACAAACACATACACACACATACACACGTTTCCCTAGCGCACCGTATACATGTGTATACTGATATTGTGTTTGTGTCTGGCAGTCTTGCATTCTGCTTTCCATCGTGCTGAATGTAAGAGAAACATTTTAATCTGATTCGTAGCCTAACCCCTGTCATGTAAATGTGATTCAATATCAACTTTGTTCTCTCTCTCTCTCTCTCTCTCTCTCTCTCTCTCTCTCTCTCTGTCTCTCTCTGTCTGTCTCTCTCTGTCTGTCTCTCTCTCTCTCTGTGTCTCTGTCTGTCTCTCTCTCTTTCTCTCTGTCTCTCTCTCTCTCTCTCTCTCTCTCTCTCTCTCTCTCTCTCTCTCTCTCTCTCGCTCGCTCATCGACATCAAAATCCTTGAAATCAATGCTTGTATCTTTAATAATCAGTACATATCCTTCCAATCCGACTTCATAGATTGTTCACTGCACAGAAAGGTTTTCTATTTGAAACACTAGTGTAGATTCAGAGAATACGTTATGGGGTGAAAAGTAAAACACGGCATGAATGTAGAACTGACTGGTGAGAGATTAGAGAATGAATAGATGGATAAAATAATTTTCCTGAAATGTGCTCTAGGATTTTAATTATATTTAAAATTGACAGCAATTACCTGGGGCGAAGGAAAGGAGAAACATGACTCACGCAGTCACACTACGTGCATTCCATCAGCACAGTCACTACAGTCACTACGACTGGCGGCCCCTGAGGCGGAATGGAATGTCCTGTGTTCGGTGTTGGGAGAGCACTCCACCTTTGTTTCAAACTAAAAACAGACGATCAATCAGCGTTGACAGAAAAGAGCCAAACCTTCCGCAGCGTGCGGAGAATTGACAGGTGGGACGGAGACGACCATTTAATATGCGACGAGGCCGACAGTTTGTTCCTCGAAGAAGACCGAATTTGATTGATTGTCGCCCCCCAGGCTACGCAGCAGCGCCACATTGGTCTGCGCTTCAGGCGTGTGCATGGTATTAAAGTCGTAAAATTACCGTCATGTGGAACCACCAGGCAACTCCAGATCAGCTTGCTTTTATTTTAATCGCTTTCCTTTCTGCTTTTGTGTGTTGTTGTCGCGCAACTCAAAATCTATCTTAAACGTTGGTTCGTTTGACATTGTTTTCTCCATTTCATCATTACGGAATGCATTGCAAGTAAGAGGAGAGGAAATCAGAATATTTTTACCACCATGTTCAGACGCTGTACTGTCCTTACTCGACTGCAGCTGCATCGTCTGAGAGCATTTATCGGCAAGGAAGTAGACGCAAGGCATGTGACGATTATAATGGAGACCGCTAAATAAAAGGAATAGTCATTGAATCTTTAGCCTCTGTCGGATTTTATGCAACTAAGACGAAACATTTATGTCACGCCTGGTGTCACGATGGAGGGCAATTCCTGTCTCCAGTGGCTCTTTTTGTCGAGGTGCGAAGATCTATTGTAAGACTGTGTAGGTAGGAGGAAAATGATATACGCTAACGCACACGCGCGCGCACCCCCCCCCCCCCCCCTGCCCCCTCCCTCCCCCCTCCTGAATTAGATAAACATTTTTTTTCCCTTTTAACTTCGCTCTCAATAATGGGATGCGGTACAGTTTCAGTATCCATGAAAGACTGAGCAAGTGGAGCGCAAGAAGGGAGCTATGGATCAGAGGGTCTTTGTTAGACAGCACTTCTCTCTGCGGGAATCATTGTTGAGTGAAATAGAGTGACACCCTGGATAGGATGTCAAACAAGCGCGAGACATGGATTTTGTGGCTCTTGTTGAAGCGTCATAATGACTTACAGAAGAAATCAACAATCTCGGTTTTGCGTGTCAAACAAATCGTAATGATAGATGACTGTCGATGTCGTGGAGTTCGCGTGTGGTTTTGGGTGAAGAGTAGGTCCAGTGTGCTGGCTTCGTTGGAATTGTCCCTCGAAAAGCTGAAAAAAAATCCTTTATTAACGACCAGCCAGCTGGAATCGGTTTCAACATCCAAATTCCCGAGGCCGACTGAAATCGATCCAACAATAATTTCTACCGTGAGGTGACAGAAGATAAGCCCCGGATCAATCGCTTGGTCATTGATACGCCTGCTAATCTGTTCATTGGGTGCTTCCACATCCTTCAAGACTCGCAAGACACGTGTGGCAAAGGCGGTGCTATCCAGTTTGCCAGCGATGTAAAGGTAGGCGACCTACCTCAACCTGGACCGTCTCAATGCAGTAGCAGGCCTCTATGATACAGACGTTTTCGAAAAATAACGCTGATTCCTCGATATACAGCAATCACTTGGTCTGAAATGTGCGTTGTTGCCGAGTACATTTCACAAAAATCAACTCGCATCAACTGACGAGTAAATAATGTGACTCTCCATCGCTAAATGAGTCGGTTGCGCAGTCGAGTCATTATGCGCTAACCGCCCACAAAGGAGGTCGACTTCGAGATTTTGGGTTTTTTCCCTTCTTCATTGTATGAGTAAGTTTCCTGTTTGAAATCAACATATAAGAGTATGCTTTATAATGTTTTTGGGTGTGTTGGTAAATCATTTACAAGAAAACGTCTGCGAACCGATCGTCAACATTAAGCATGTTCTCAAAGTTTCGTAGCCACCACTGCAACAGATCGACGGGGGAATACCCTAGGTTGCCAACCAAAGCCAAAAACCACTGCTTCATCTCTGTCTAGAATAAGGTTTGCTAGGGAAAAGGGGGGAATAATGTATGTAAACTTATAACGCGTTTTTCTCAAAAAGAGAATTTTTAGGGTGTCGATTTTCAAGTCATGTGAAATCGTGTAGGGTAGTCATATGTTCATGATTATTGCACCATTGAGAAGCTTGTTGTGTGCTCTTTTTGAAAACATACAGATATCAAAATGTTCAAAATGCAACGAGTGACTTATTTTGTGATGGAGGGTCACATATGGTACTGACTATGCACTATTCCCTAGTCGTAGACCACTTCTCATTGATTTTGTTGATTTAATTCAACAGGTACTTGCTTCTCATTTGAGCGCAGTTAATTAAATCTTACGCTTCGGTTCTTTATCAGCATGCACACGAAACAGCCTTTGATGCGTTCCCATCACGCGTGTGTGAGAACTCCGTTGCAAATGTTGCTTCATGTCGACACACCGCTCAGTGCCCAAGTAGGCCTACTTGCATATGTAAAAATACGAATGAAATGGTGCTGCAAGAATCGACCCGGGTGTTTGGGGATACAGAGCCATCCATGCACACGTTTCCCCTGTGGGTTGGGGGTCAGAATAGACTCACCGCGTCTCCCTACGCTATTCGTAAGAGGTGAATAAATAGGGACATCGTGTCTTGACTTGCGCATGTATTCTAGTGATTCTCGTGCTTAATGGCCTTACATAGCATACAGAGGCTGATAGGTCATAAAACTCCGTCCGTCCGTCCGTCCGTCCGTCCATGCGCGAGTTGTCCCTCAAGAAAACGCTTTTGTCACTATGGCGCCCACATTGCGCAGGGAATCAAACACAGCCAGACACGAGACCGTTGACACGTGGTCAAACAAAGAGGTGAAGGGCCGGTGTCAGACTATAAATCTTGAACAACAAGAGGAGGGTGACCAATGAAGTCTGGCGGTACTTCGTAGTCTAGGTCTGACTAGGTCGAAGAAGGATCTTGGTTCCGAAAGCTTGCCTTGACTGCGAAGTATTGCCAGACTTATTTGGTCACACTCCTCTTTTTGTTCATTGACACGTGGGACACGGTGAAGTGCAAGTCTTGCTCCCTTCAAGTGCTAGGTGCGACCATCTCCACCTGAACTGGATACCTCACTGGGAGCTACGTCTGACTGACCATGCGTTTTCAGTCACTAAATCACGTCAACTTCTCGAGAGCTTAACACGTCCTCTGCTCGTTTGAGAGAGGCCAGCCCATGCCAGAGAGACCCATTGGGTGGCAGTGTAGATATATTAAGATAACGTCTGCAAAATTTCACGATAAAACTTATTTTCGTATAGGTATTAAAAAAACAGACTAAAAATGAGTAGTTCATAGGTGAAAGTGCATGTATATTAAGTTAAACGACAAGTCTAGCATATACCGTACTTTTTTAATCGAAAGCATGCTTTATTAAGATGGTTCACACGGCGTATCGCAGGATTTTGCACACGGGCACTGCTGAATTCAGTCAAGGACAACGACACATTTTTACTTAGAAGTGGGAGAAATCACACCGTGCTCTGATGCTGACGTAGATCTATGACCATTAATTATAATCTTTCAACTTATCAATTATTTGGAAGGTGAGTTGCTCGCCGATTTTGAAACAAATAGAAATGAATCCATGATGTACTAGTGAAGTATAAAAAGTGTTATACCTTTTCACGACTGTCATGTCAGAATGTAACTGCTGCGTTACGACCCGCCACACAAATGGTTATTACTTATTTACGAAATCTTTACTCACACTGCCTGGGCAGTATACCAGAATTGTTGTTGGCATGTGTGTCTAATGAAAAGTATGCATTTGGAGAGATAATAGATATGTCACGAATGAGCAGATTGTTTGATTGTTGTAATAGGCTGTATCAGTGTCGTTGCCACCCTAACTCAATTCTCACAGGCAAACAAACGCAGCAGTACCTACGTGTATAACCATTGCTTTTAAGAAGTCGCAGATTTTTATATTGAGATCCTAGCACGCGAAAGCATCCTTTTACTCTTCTTACAACACAAACGACCCTGCACGCATCGTAAGTTCACTTTAGTATCGACATTAAATCTATTCAATTTGCTCAGGTTATCAACTCGCTCAAGTTATGTTCCGTTTCAAAGTACATGTATATTGTATGCACGACTCGGTGCAAATTTTGAGAAACCTATATATGGTCATGAAAACTCGACATCTGGCGCTGAATGGCTTTAGGCAAGATGAGCGCTAAGTAAACTTAACGGTTGCTCTGTCGTTTTTTCTTCCTCGTATCGACCTGTCCGTGGCAAGTTATGATCACAAGGTCGACGAAGTAATTAAGACCCTTTTTTCTCTCTCTCGGAAAAAACGTTTAGTCTAGCTCTCCTCAAAAGCGATAGGAAATGACAAACGTCACTGAGGTGATTTGTCACCACCCTTGAAATTCCAATAACTGTGAGTTTTGTTTTCAAAGTAGCGGGTGGATGGTATAGAATATTTCGTGTATCTGTGTATGTGCGTGTGTGTGCGTGCGTGCATGCGTGTGTGTGTGTGTGCGTGCGTGCGTGCATGCGTGTGTGTGTGCGCGCGTACGAGTGTATGTAAAGAAAGAGGTGAAGAGATGGGTGTTTAATAGCAAATTATGACCCACACCTAGGTCACGAACAAGTCTACATTTCCTGCAAATAATGTGTTTTCTTTTACACTTTTAAAGAAATCTTTGCAAAGTCTACACTGATAATTAAGAATAATTTTTTACACTATTTGTCTTGAAACGGCAAAGTCCTTTTACAAAACGGATTACTTTTTCATTTTACTTTACCTCTTCTTTGGCGAGATTTTCTCAATGTGGTGCTATGTGAAGAAAAACTAAATATGATTGCTGGTGCCAACTCCTCCTGACCCACAAGGACTGAACATGCCTGGAAAGGCATGTCCGAGGATCACAGGCGTCGGGCAGAAATAATTCTGGGGTGATCGTGACTCGCACTGTGAACTGCGATATGTAGAGGGCTCTTTATCATTAACTGGTCTGGATACGATGGCTATATCTGTAACCACCACATCTGCACGAAGAGTGCTCTCTGTCAGGCTCTTTGTCAGTGTCTCCCTGCGGGTCTAAGTAGTATCTGTTTGGCTTGTGTGTGTGTGTGTGTGTGTGTGTGTGTGTGTGTGTGTGTGTGTGAGAGAGAGAGAGAGAGAGAGAGAGAGGGGGGGGGTGGGGGAGGGAGGAAGGGAGGGAGGAAGGAAGGGAGGGAGGGATAAGCAGGCAGGTAGGCAGGTAGGCAGGCAGAGAGACAGGCAGACGGACGGAGACAGACATACTGACGGACTCACACGCATGGGGAGAGAGGGAGAGAGAGAGAGAGAGA
>JAWQFJ010022638.1:32500-47500 GCA_034096865.1 Theodoxus fluviatilis | reverse complement strand
GTCGCTCGGGCTAAGGCGCTGTCAACCCGATCAATCACTGCCACGCTGTCTGCCCAGTGTCTTATCGTCCCTCTCGCTCCACAGAGCTGTTCCAGCTTGACGTATTGTCCTCTTCCGGGCAGTGGTGACTTCGCCAAACTCCCACGAATATGTCTATACTAGTATATCTGTACCTATCTTTATTGCAGGCACTCTATGCAGGTTAACTTCCGCGACCTGTGAAGTGCATTGGTAGTGGTAGTGGTGGTGGTGTAGTGTGGTTGTGGGTGTAACGCTTGTGGTCCTAGTAATAGCAGTGGTAGCGGTGATGGTGGTGGAGGTGATGACGCTGCTGCTGGTGGTGACGATGCTTGCGGTGGTAGGAGTAGTAGTGGTAGTAGTGGCGTTAGAGGTGGTGATGGTTAAGGTGGTAGTGATGGTGTTGGAGTGGAGTAGGCAGTGATGGCAGTGGTGTTAGTGGCGGGGGTTGTATAGTAGTGGTGGTGGTGGTGGTAGTAGTAGTAACAGTGGTGGAGATTATGACGTTGCTGCTGGTGGTGACGATGGTTGTGGTGGTGGTGGTAGTAGTAGTGGAGGTGGTGATAGTAGTAATGGAGGGTGGGGGTGGGGGGGATAATGGGGATGGCAACGTTGCTTGTGTTGGCGGCGATGGTGGTCATTGTAGTGATGTTAAGAATGGTTGAGGTAGTGATGCTAGTGTTGGAAGTGACGATGGGTGTAGTGATAGTAGTAGTAGTAGTGGTTGTAGTTGCCGTGGAGATAGTTATCGTAGTAGTGCTTGTAATGAAGAAAGTAGTAGTGATGCCAGTGGTGGTAGTCTGCGTCGTTGTTTAGGTATTGGTAGTGACCATGATAGTACATGTATAGGCATTGGTGTTGGTAGTATCGATGGGAGTGGAAGTGGCTGTAGTGATGATGCTAGGTGTGGCCCTGATGTTTGTGGTAATAGCAGTAATAGTGGTGGTGAGGAGGTCCATGACATTGCTGTTGCCGTTTCTGACTGGAAGAGAAATATTTTAATGAGAAGAAATGTTAATGTT
Organism: Theodoxus fluviatilis; assembly: GCA_034096865.1. NCBI lineage: Eukaryota > Metazoa > Mollusca > Gastropoda > Cycloneritida > Neritidae > Theodoxus > Theodoxus fluviatilis. Next base: position 46,460 of record JAWQFJ010022638.1, on the reverse strand, counting down.
TTTACGTGTGTATGTGTTGTATTACAGAGGAAAGTGTCATGTTTCAGGAAGGAAGTGTATGCATCTTTCACACATAAGTGTTGGCTTGATCGTAGGTCTTTCTCATGGTCATGTATGTTGTTGCATTTATTCTTAGGTCTGTAAGTTGTATTATGAGTTGTATGATGTGGGTAAGCTTGTTGATGAATGTCTGCGTGTGAATGTGGTTATGTACATTGAGTTGTACAGAAGTGCGCTATATAAATGCTATTCATTATTATTATTATTATTATTGTTGTTGTTGTTGTTGTTGTTGTTGTTGTTATTATTATTATTATTATTATTATAATAAGTGTGAATGTTGCACAAGGTTATATGGCTTATATATTTTTATACCTCAAGAAAGAAGGGACAAGGGAAAGCCCTGTGAGCTAATTACATTTACTGAAACAATATGAAAATAACCAGATAAATCAAAATTGTGTTACAAGTACAAAACAAGTGAGTGAGTGAGTGAATGTGACTAAATGAATATAAGTGAGAGTGCTAAAAGATGAGAGTGAGGGGATGAGTGAGTGATCGAGCGAGTCAGAGTGACTGATAGTAGGTGAAAGAGTGAGTGAAAAGGTGAGTGAAAGAGTGGGTGGATGCAGTAGAATGTGCCCACAGACGTCCCAAGTTCACGAAAGTGAAATATCTGTATGGTGCATTTTTCATTGAATGGGATTATGAAGGTTTAACAAACTAGTTGTAAAGAAATCAGCAGATGTGTTCACAAAGGTAGCATAGACATGAAGTGCGTTTCATTCGTCACGGGGTCTCAGAACCCCTGGGGGAGTGCTGACGGTAGCACTTGATCCGACTGATAATATTTCTCTCGATGTGTGCCTGTGGCTATTTCTGACGTTCTGTATGACACGAGAATTGCGTAATGCATACATCTTACTTCCGCTCTTGTACTTCATGACCTTGCCATGACAAGGAAGGGGTGATGCCAGTGACGTACGCACGACAGCGTCTGCCTAGCTAAGCAACATTTGCAGATGCCTGGGGTCTTGTACGAAGGTGCGCGTCAGTCATACGATGACATATGAACATTTATTTTGCGCATTGCGCCACAAAGCGGAGTTGATGACTAATCGGCGCTCGGTATGTCCTGACATGGAAAGATTAAGGAAGGTCATTTAGGGCATCGAGCTTCGGTTATGATCTCTGTCCATGCATGCATATCAATCTGCTGCTCTGTCTGTTAGTCTGACTGTTGTGTGTGCGTGTGTGTGTGTGAGTGTGTGTGTGTGTGTGTCTGTCTGCCTGCCCCCCCCCCCCCCTCTCTCTCTGTCTCTCTCTCCCTCTCGCTCTCGCTCTCGCAGATGCCCACAGTAAATAAGACATTCCATAGCACCCCATGTATTACTACCGTCGATGTCACATGCGAGTAAATAAAAGCAAGAGATTGCATCAAAACATGTATTGGCACTTGCTGACTTTGCTGTGACGACGATTCGGGTTGTCAGATCCAACACGTAGTTCGTGAGAGCGTTGACTGTCTTCCTTTGTGTCAGACTATCAGCCAGGTTTTATATGCATTCTATACGCACGGTTCAGCTCGTTGCAGGAAGACCCTTATGAAATTTACTTCTGTGCCAAGTTTCAACTTGTCTCGAGAGCGTTTCACGTCAAAATGTGAAATAAGAGTGTGGGTGTACTGCCCTCTGTTATCTCTGGTCTGTCTTGTCAGTGTGGCACGCGTGCTGTTCGAGAAAGGGCTGAGTAACACCTTTCTCTCTCGTCACTATCGACTGTATCGTTAAAGACAAATGTAAACCTGTCACTCGAGTCATGGAATTAAAAGCTCTGACTTGCAGCTCCTTTCCCAGCGGACGTCTGTCTGCATGCGTTGGCGAAGGTATTGTGTAAGACTGATACGTCATATATCCTGATAGTGTTGACAAACTCGGCAACAACGCGAAATCGTCTGAGTACCAGTGAATAGTACAAATGTATGGCACCGGGTAAACAGATTCTTTGTTTATGACTTCAACGCTGAAACCATTTCATAGGTGAATGCGATGCCAGTGAAAGGCGTGCTCCATAAAGGACTACGGCTCGACTGCGGGAGGTGTGTAGGACGACCCTGGAAGGAGGCCTTGGCGACACGACAAATCTGTGGGCAGGCTGGGGCTTCGAGGGGAATGAGGTGCGATCACGTCAGTGCAAGCTGCCAGCGCCGTTTTAGTCACAGCTGCAGAGACACACTGCCTCTCCTCTGGCACGACCAGTGCAAAGCACGCAGGTTTTGTCCGCAACGTTCGCCTGCCGAGACGAGGCACGTGCGTGAACACTAAAAGAGAAAACTGCTAGAGCGACATGAGGGAAAATGCTGTTTTGAATAAATGGATCGAATTTCAAGATCGTCTCCGACTCTCCCTCAGCGTTTCTTATGTTTGTCTTGTCTCTCTCTGCATTTTACCTCGGTTTCTGCCTGTGTCATTTTGTCTCTATCTCTGCATTTTACCTCGGTTTCTGCCTGTGCCGTTTTGTCTCTATCTCTGCATTTTACCTCGGTTTCTGTCTGTGCCATTTTGTCTCTATCTCTGCATTTTACCTCGGTTTCTGTCTGTTATTTTGTTTCTATCTCTGCATTTTACCTCGGTTTCTGCCTGTGTCGTTTTGTCTCTATCTCTGCATTTTACCTCGGTTTCTGTCGGTTATTTTGTCTCTATCTCTACATTTTACCTCGGTTTCTGCCTGTGTCATTTTGTCTCTATCTCTGTATTTTACCTCGGTTTCTGCCTGTGTCGTTTTGTCTCTATCTCTGCATTTTACCTCGGTTTCTGCCTGTGCCGTTTTGTCTCTATCTCTGCATTTTACCTCGGTTTTTACCTGTGTCATTTGTCTCTTTCTCCAGCATTCTTTCTACCTCATTGTCGGACCTCTTATTTATTTGTAAGTGCTTTTTGCCTCACATGCGAAGCAAAAGTGAGTCTATGTACTGAGCCGTGTCGTCCGTCCGTCCGTCCGTCCGTCCGGGCGTAAAAAACTTAAACGTTGGATTTTTCTCGGAGACTATTAAGTCTATCAACACCAAATGTGGCATGATGGTGTATGATGACAAGGCCTCAAAAAACATACATAGTGACTTGACCTTGCTTCAAGGTCAAGGTCACAGGAGCCATAAATGTGGTCTCAAAAACAGTCATTTTTCACATTTTCCCAATTTTCTCCCACGTTATTGAGAATGGCGACCTTAGCTACAAGTGGTATATAGGTCAAAGCAAGCCCTATCTTTTGATACCAGTTTGGTTGACCTTGCTTCAAGGTCAAGGTCACAGGAGCTCTTCAAAGTTGGATTGTATACATATTTTGAAGTGACCTTGACCCTGAACTATGGAAGATAACTGTTCCAAACTTAATAACTATGTGGGGCACATGTTATACTTTTATCATGAGACACATTTGTTTACATATCATCAAGGTCAAGGTCACTTTGACCCTTATGAAATGCGACCAAAATGGGGTAGTGAACCACTAAAAGTGACTATATCTCATGGTAGAAAGTGCCAATAAGCACCATTGTGCTTCCTATGTCTTGAATTAACAGCTTTGTGTTGCATGACCTTGGATGACCTTGACCTTGGGTCAAGGTCACATGTATTTTGGTAGGAAAAATGTGTAAAGCATTTCTTTGTGTATGATATCATTGGTAGGTTTAGTTGTTTGACCTTGACCTTGAAGGTCACCTGAAGGTCAAGGTCATATAAAGGTCAAGGTCAAGCATGTGAGTCGTATGGGCTTTGCCCTTCTTGTTCTAGCTTTGTCTGCACAACAATGTATACTCTTGTGTCTGTTCTGTCTGTGTGCCTGCCGTTCTGTCTGTGTGCCTGCCTGCCTGTCTGTTTGTCTATGCCTGCCTGCCTGCCTGCCTGCCTGCCTGCCTGCCTGTCTGTCTGTCTGTCTGTCTGTCTGTATTTCTCTCTCTCTATCTCTCTTTCCCTCTCTCTCTCTCTCTCTCTCTCTCTCTCTCTCTCTCTCTTTCTCTGGTTTAGCCAGCCTAAAATGATTTCCCTCCAATCCGACCCCGCTTTACCACCTTGATTCTTTTCAGCAATTGCTGCTGATCGTAATCTGAAAGACAAAGCTCGGGTGCTTTGTGATCAATCCGTATGTCACTACGACTGAAAGCAGCTAAATGTACAGCCAGAGCGCCCGGCCATGCAGCCCGGAGATCGTTGGAACGATTTTGCCCCGAGACAACAGCACCAACTGCGCCCGGGCTTGCTAAATTGGATTTGATGGCAGCCTGCCGATAGATAGGTTTGCCCAGGTCCCGGCTACTCACAAAGGCACGCCCGCGCTCACCTGAAAATCGTTTGAAGTGCGACGACGCGACTGCAATCAGTCAGACGCCTGGAGAGAGGATATTGCCTCACTTACCCTGCCTTGTCCAGTCGCTGGTTGTTGTTTGAAACAGACGGAGTAAACCCTAAACAGGAGGAGCAGACGCGAGAGAAATGTCCTGTTTATTGATTCAGCCGCCATAGAAAGAAACTAGGCGACTTGAAGTGAATGTCCTGTGCTTCATAGTGACAGCGCGCCGCCAGCCTCTATTGCAAATAGACGACTGCGATTGAATGGGAAATAATGTTTCGATCATTGCCATTTGTATCATAATTTGATTACGTGCATTGTGAAAATATGGTTCTGCTGATGACATTGACGGTTTTGATCATGATAATGATGTCTGCTACAGAGATGTAATTACAGTAGTATTACCAGCAGTTAAAGTAGTAAGAGGAATAGCGATAGGAGCAACAGTACTTAGCAGTGATGGTGGTGAAAATGATGAAGATGGTAGCCGAAGTGAAGGTAATGTTGAGAGAAAAAGGGAGGGTGAAGAAGAAGAAGAAGAAGAAGAAGAAGAAGAAGAAGAAGAAGAAGAAGAAGAAGAAGAAGAAGAAGAAGAAGAAGAAGAAGATGAAGAAGAAGAAGAAGAAGAAGAAGAAGAAGAAGAAGAAGAAGAAGAAGAAGAAGAAGAAGAAGAAGAAGAAGAAGAAGAAGAAGAGAAGAAGAAAGAAGAAGAAGAAGAAGAAGAAGAAGAAGAAGAAGAAGAAGAAGAAGAAGAAGAAGAAGAAGAAGAAGAAGAAGAAGAAGAAGAAGAAGAAGAAGAAGAAGTAGAAGAAGAAGAAGAAGAAGAAGAAGAAGAAGAAGAAGAAGAAGAAGAAGAAGAAGAAGAAGAAGAAGAAGAAGAAGAAGAAGAAGAAGAAGAAGAAGAAGAAGAAGAAGAAGAAGAAGAAGAAATGAGAAGAGTTAGATGTGTCTCCAAATGCATGAAAATGAAATGAATGGAGAGCAATGCGCTGAGATATAACGCATGCAGAGGGATGACTGCAGTCCACAATCCAGAAAAACAGTTTAAACTTGACGTAAAAGAGATCAAACCCTCAGCCTTGAGACTCAGGCAAGGAAAATGCATACAGCGGGTAGACACCCACATGACAATGGCCATGTGATGTGCAAACGGAGAAAGCAAACAGCACAGGATGACTGGATACAGAGAGATTCATTGAAGTCACGTTCTTGCAAGGTTGGGGCCGACCAACTTCTAAGGTGCGGTACTATCAGCCTTTGTCACCGTCTCTCTCCCTTTCTTGACCAGCCGCGCCCAACGCGTACAGCCGCGCTGCTGCACAGGCAACCCCTCCCAGACTGTCTCTGACGAGAGGAGCTGCCCGGCCCGCCTCAAAGAAGCGATAGAGAGGGGCATCCTGCAGCAGCCTTTCTTCATTAATCGTGCAAATATTTGACGGAGGCCGTAAAAAACTTGGCTGGATCAACACCGACGTGCCGGGGAGCGCCCGACGACGAGTTAGCCGTTTGTTTTTCTGGCGCTGTGGTGGCCGGCGCGCTTGTGCAAACGACGGCAAGGAGTTTTGATGGCACAGTTTGCCCAGAGTGGCACCGCGACGGCCTGTGCTGGTCGATGGCTGCCGTTTTCCTATCAATAGAACAATCAGTTAATTAGTCACAGAGAACACACACACCTCCCGATCCTGATTAGAGATTTGCTTTTCTCCTCTCTAGCGCGGTTCAGCAGTTAACTCCATCTGGGCCATTCGCGGGTCGTTGAGGATTATCTGCTATTCAGGCTTTGTTGACATACTGCTCTCACTCTGAGGTGGGGAGTACCGAAAAAACGAGCAGTTGATTTATCCTTTTTTTCTCTCTGTGTTTTGGAGAAGATCCAGAGCGAGCACATCCCCATGATACAAACAAACATCACAGTTTTCGCCTCGTGCCTTCAGACAGACGGCATTCAATGACGCCGTCATTATATCAGTGTGACTGTTCACAAAGGAATCGGAAAAAAGTGAAAAATATTTATAATTAATGCTTTTCTAAACAACTGGTCAGTTTGAGGCATACCAACATGCGGTCGCACTACAGGTGAAGAAGCTGAGGGTGACTCGACAATTTCAAACTCTGCTGTGTTGACTCGTCAACACTAAGTATTCGAAGCGGTCCGGAAAGACAGGGCAAAAAATATCATAGTGCCGTGGCAGGTCGTTGGGTCTTGGTGACGTAGTTTGGTTGTCCACCACATGTGCTTCCGCATTTGGTATTGCTTCTTGTTGAAGACTTCAAAGGTGGCACTATTTATGCATTACGGCAGACCTCTTGTCAAATGTGCGTAAATGCCCAGTGAATTACAAAAGGCTCTCGGGACACGAAGAGAGGATCGTATTTAACGCGATCTGTCGCGACTTCCCAGTCTCGAGTTTTGCCTTGCGTTTACCTACCCTCTTACAGAGAAACGGAAGCTAAACACATTTGGCGTTGTTGATGCTGAAGATATGAAGATGATGAGAACATAGTCTGAGGTGTCAGGGACGGCTGCCTTCCGCCTGTTACGCTATCTCTCGTGCCTGACTGTGCATCGGCTCCGTCTGGTTGCCTTAAACTTCGTCATGTCTGGGTAAACAACATTCACCTTCTCCATGAACAGTGCATAATGGCCCAGGCACAAGTTACCCTACGAAATCTCTCAGAGGCGTAAAACTTAGCCGGTCACGAAGGAAAATGCGAAACCAAGCGTGACTATACAAACTGTTGGACAGTTCTCAGTTTTACATGTCGATGAGACGGTGCGGTCAGTAACAAGTACACAAAGGAATACTTCGGGAGTTGGTATTTCACAAGAAACTCCAAACATGCCGATTAGTATACGAGTAAAATTTTTAGTTGGAAAGATTATGATGTAAGTTTCAATCATGGCGGATTCAGCATTGCTTTGAAATGTTTTGCCTTGTTCCATCTTGTCTGGCAACAACTGAGGCTGCCCTGTCTTGCTGCTTTGGTTTCCTCAGTGCCATCCGGTCTTCGGGCCTCGTTTGCCATACAGTACATACGTTGCCTTGTAGTTGTGGTATCTCCACTTCCAGTTAGTACGATGTATAGAACTCGTCTTCCCTGTTCTAGCTCAGGGCTGATTTGTCCTTTTTCTTTGTTCTGTCACGTCTGCTTTTTCGTTCTCTCCTTTCTTTGACGTTGTTGTATGTTGCTCTTCCTCTTGCTTGTCGTTTTCGGTCCTTGTTGGCTCCTCTCAGGCTCGCTTTAAGATAGACCACCTTCCTCTTTCTTTCAGAACTCTCTCTATGATAGCTTGTCAAGTATTGGCATCGTCTTGCATTCTCTTTCCTATCCAGCCTCTGCCTCTCATTCTCTTCTCCATTTACCCTGTTTTGTCCTTCCGTCTGTCCACAGTTTGCCATTGAAGCAAGTGGTGACAATTTTCACTGCGGTTCGTAACCCTGATAACAATCGTTTCTTGCGGAAAATGCTAGATTTTGTAGCGGGAACAAATAAAAACTCACATAGGCGCAAACCCGTTCTGTTTTCCTTTATTTTCCGTGCCACTTTCCTTTATTTGTAACTGCTGGCTCAATTGTTGGGGAAAGGCCTCTTGCGTACGCACGTCAATGTGACATTCTGGAGACTGACTTACGTCCACGTGATTCTCTTCTCTGCAAAAGCAAATTACAGCTTTCGTCGATTATCACTTAAGGGCTGAATCTTCCACGATAGATCTAAGCCTGTCCACGAACTCGACCTGATCAAGCATCTGACAAGACGCTGTGAGAGCACCCAGAGTTTTCTGTCAAGAGCCCAACAGAGAATTTGGTGTTAGTGAACTCTCAGCCGCAAAAGCAGGCTCTGTTGAAGGGGGGGGATGGGCTGAGATGTGGGGGGTTGGGGTGGTCGTAGTCAGCGAGGCACGGTCTTCCTGTGATGGAGCAGAGGCAGGAGATGGATTTTGAATGATGTGCTCAGATCCGCGGGCCTGACCGAGGCTGACGATGGGCGGGACGGGCGCTGCGCTGACTCTGTTACGAGGGGGCGGCCGTTCCCCCACTGATGGCCCTATGATGGAGCCACGAGCCCGGCCTCCTCCAAGCGGGTGGCTGGTGTGCAGATCTGGGGCGAGATACTGCAGTCCGCGCGGAGAAAGTCTCCTCGCCCGCTTTGCAGTTCCTGCAGAACTCAATCGCCACCGTATATCATTTCCTCGTTGCTGTGTCGTCAGCCTTATGACCAGAAGACAAAGAAGTGGATCTGATTAGAGAACTGATTTCTGCAATAGGTTTTTCGCTAATGTCCATGTTATGGTACTGTATTATGAATATCCTAGCTTCATTTGCCTGAGTTGTTTCATGTCTTACATTGGGCTACTCCAGCTTTTCGACATAGCAGTCGACACAGAACTTCTCAGTTAATTTTTTATTAATAAGTAATTGCTCAAGCTGTCTTATGTTGTTTGGTGCGAGATGTTACATCCGGGTCATAATTTCTCATGTAATTTTCTTTGTCACAGACGACTATTACTGTATCTTAAATTTTGAAAAATTCCCCAACGTTGTGATTTTTTGGTGCGTGTGTTTGTCTTGCGCGACACCCTTTTTCCGTGTCGTGGGTTCCTTTCATACCTCCAAAATGAATGGCCGGAGACGCGTTGTCGTCACTTCCGGAGTTATTTGTAGAAGCCACGTGCTTTCAGTCATGTTGGTAGGAGGCGAGCGCTGTCTGCTAAGCTGTGCTACGGGAGACGCGCAACCATGCTGACTTCTTGCTGCGTGAAAAATTGTTTTAACAACCAGCAAAAAGACAAATTAAGAGGAGTCAAACGCTCCTACTACTTTATACCATCAGAGAAAACCAATCAAGGTCCGATTGTGCACAGGGTGACCGAAGCTAGACGAAGAGGATGGTAAAAGAAGATTTACAGAATAGATCTGACATTTCGAGACGAACACCCGGCGAGAATCAGCAGACATCTCCCACGAATCCTGCTACGAAGAATCGATAGACTTCGAAAAACCTATAATTCTTTAACTCTTCCAACGTGTACGCCGATGTTCTGAGTACAACAATTAAATATGTCCATGGCACTCGTTGGCGGAGTGTTCCTCAATTCCGGATCAAGTTAGTCCTTCGTCAGCTGGTATGGGTGGATGGATGGATGGATGGATGGATGGATGGATGGATGGATGGATAGATGGATGGATGGATGGATGGATGGATGGAGTTTTACGGCTTATCAGCCTTTGCAGGCTACGTAAGGCCACCAAGCACAAAAACCACTATAGAATAGTTCCGAATCAGCGCAAATCAAGTCACGATGTACCCAGTTATTCGCCTCTTACGAATCGCGAAGGGAGACGCGGTGGATCAATTCTTACCCCCCCCCCCCCCCCCCCCCCCGACCTACAGGGAGCGTCAGCTGGTATGGATCGACCACGCCGATCACCTCAATTTTGTTGAGGTAAAATCGACAGGCATCGGCCGGGCTTGCGAAAGTCAACGTAACGCGTTTTCTTCCTCAAAGACATTACCTTAGAAAGAAAAATGTATCAACTAACTCTAATTATTTTAGATGTTGGTTTCTTGGCACAGCTAGCTTACCATGTCGGAGAAGATAAACAAATAAGAGATAAGCAAAACGATCACTCGTCCACTGAGTTTTGATGCGAGACCGGGACACTCCCCGCAGTATGTTTTGTTTGCTTTGTAAGGTTTGAGCACTAGCTGTAGGTGTAAAAATGGTCAGTTATTAATATAATTGGTGAATTTAGTTGTCATGAAACTTTGTTTTGTGCTTTAATGCCATTTTCTTGTCATAATCTTACTCGTTACATTACGGCGAATGCGGGCAAGTTGATCATGCGCTCATCGACTCGATGATTGTGAATTTTTCTGTCCTCGCCTGACCAGAGAAACGAAATAGTCACTCAAGCCAGAACTAAACAGGTATCTGCTGCCACTCATTCGAGCTTTACATGAAATATTATATCACACTAGCTCAATCGTCTGCTGGCGTAGTGGCTACGGTTCGATCGTGTTCGTCTGCTAGGTACGTAGGGTGTGGTTTGTTTACTTATTTTCTGTGGGTTTTGTGCAGAAAGTATACGTTACAATAGTCTATTATGATTATTTTCGATTTTTTTAAATTTATCTAATTAAACTTTTTGCATGCTTTAATGCCATCCTTTTGCCACGATCTAGTGATAATCACTCCTCAACACAGACCCGAAACATACCCCAACATATAGCACCGGAAGTTATGCAACCTACCATCATGGCTGTGCTGCTAATTGCCATATGACCCCTGGTGAACTCTTCTCCGGCCATTGGGATCTCCTCTTGTGTACTGAGCGCTTCTGTGTTTGCCTTTCCTTCTCCTCTTTAGCTTGGCACGTTTTAAAAAACAAGATTCGTGTCGAGCCTGGACTCCATGAAAGGAATTCCGACAGAGACAAATCAGTCCCCCTGTTCCACACACGGCATTCGAATCACGGCTTTCTGGATTCTGACAGTGATTTGCCCGCAGTTCGTGCCGACAGAGCTCGGTTCTCCTGTTGATGGAGAAGGTAATCGTTTGGAAGGGAATATTTTGACTTGCGCTGCGCCCTGGAATCCCCAAAGACCCCCTCCCAAATAACTTAGCAATTACGGCGTGGCCGTGTTGAAATTACCAAAATGGGACTACCTTGTAATGCGGGGCCATTTCCGGGACGGAGGGGCGCCACGGCCCGATGGCGGCCACCCGCGCCCGACGCGTGTGGGGGACAAATTCCAATCAGCGCGCGCCTATTAAGTCTCGGCAACTTCGCCATTATTCCCGCGAGACCAGGGACCTCTGACGGTTCGTCTTGCCGGCCGCCATTGCCTTCTCCCACGTCACATCCGACTGAGGAGTTACGTGATGCCGCCGAACTGCGTTTGCGGGCGACGTATCCCCACAGCTATCGATCCCCTAATTGCTTTGCATAAGGGGAACTGTAATTGCAGTGGGAGCCCGGCGTCAAAGACCAAGAAATTGATAGTTGCGATTGTGTGGCGAGATTACGCCTTAATGGGAATTTGTTGTTAAATGTTCCCTGGTTTTTAGCCCCCATCGGCTGGGGTACAGCGCCGGCCGCAAAGATGGTTAAACGCCCCGCATTTTCTGGCGTGATTGCGCCGCTTGTAGGTTCCCTGGCTCCTTAGAAAAGTGCCCACAATGGCCGCCAAGCAGATTGAGATCGGCATTCGCCTCACGGGCTCCAGCGGCGCCGCCATGATGGAAGGGGAGGTAAGCGGGATGCCGCGTCACGGCCGTCTCCACTCTGTCTCGGCAGACAAATGTGGCGATGGGAAAATTAGGCTGGAAGCTACTTCGTTTTCGATTAGCCCGGTCGATCCCGACATGGAAACGACCTTCGGTTTTCTCGACCTTTTCTGGGCTAACTGACTTAACCAATGGGTGACGCCCACTTGCCAGCCCGCTTCCTCCCTCCACTTCCGGTTCGTGCGTTTCCGACTGACAAACTGCTTTCGCTCGGGTTTTTCCGATCGGAGACGCGTAAAGAAACGGGGCTGGGCGCCTAATAGGCCTGTGACACCTCATTTCCTCTCTCAATAAAACTCGCGACGTTTCTCGGGACTAGATTGCTTCTCCCACATTTCTCCGCCGTCCCTAGGAGCACATTCAAGCTTGGATATTGCTATGGAGCAATCAGGCCTCGTAAGGGCGCCCGCTAACGTCTTTTTCATTTCTTCTGAGTCTCGACTCGTGTGCCCCGACAACGCCAGTGGCGCTGTTGCGTGACTGCCAGTGAGGTCCGTGTTTATTTCCCTGCAGACTCTTCCTCCATTGAAATGAGGTACCAAATTTAGGAGCCAGTTATTTCTTCGTTGCGGACCACGTCTCCTTATTGAAAAAAGTATTGGCACCGTGGAGACCCACGCGAATCAAATTTTGGAGCGAAAACATTGGGTCGACGTGTTTATGATTCATCGAGAGTCATCTGAATGGGACTGACTTTCATCTACCCCATCGTCTCGCAACGAACAGCCGCGGTTTACTGAGGAACACTCTGGTCCAGGAAAGTTTCTAATGAATTCGAATTCATTCAGAATGTCACAGGTCATCTTTACTTATCCTTGAAATAAATGCATCATAAGAGAATGCCTTTTCTCCGAACTTTTTAATTGTTATGTTCCAGTTGACATGCTTGCTTTCTGAGCGAAATCGACCATTCTGATAGTGTTGTAAACGTGTCTCAGTCGTGCACCACAGAGAAATATTTCATCGATTTGGAAATGGACATGTCTTGTACGACACCGAAATACCCTGCGCGAATGTCGATTCATTCGACATTTATGAGAACATTTGATTCCTTTATCGAGGCATGTAAGACGAGATAAGCACCCTTTGAAGACGTCAACGCACCCATTAGGTTTGATTTAACTCAATGTTTATGCAGCAATGCCGCAAAAAGGGGGATTCATGAAACGGCCGACTAAGTGCTTCTTTTTTATATATCCGTCTACGTTCAAAAAAGTCATATCGAGTTCAGAGTGATCTGTCATCCTCCCGGGGAAGAGGGGGGGGGGGGGAGCCGAGAAAATAAAAGTCAGAGACGACTGTGGTTAGGTAATCTTCCTTGTGGCAACGCGTTCAGGCAGCAGTGAACATGAAGAACTTCTTGGTGTTGAATCATCAAAAGGATGATGCATGCTTCATTGGGAGTTGTCTTTTCATGAGACTTTTAGATCCCGAGTGAGAAGTTCGTAACCGAGGGCTCCTTCCTTGTCTTCTCATCTCTCTGAAGCCAGCTGTTGCTTTCAGTGCCTTTCAATCAGTCATCGTGGCCGATTCTTGGCCCGACGAGGCGACTAATCGACGCCAAATGCTGTCGCCACTTCAGAGCTGAAGAGACAGGTTGAGCCCTGGATGACTTTTCGTATTCACCCGACACTGGCCGGGGCCTTTCATCTCAACCACATTGAAACTTTTCGACGTCTTTCTGAGGACCCTTGGACCCACGCAGAGGACGCCGGCAATGTACACAGTTGCCTTGGCAACCAGAAATCGACTCAGCGCGTGCCTGGAGGATGAAACCTGGAGCAGTGTGCTACCGGAAGTGGGATTGCCGCGCGTGGAGATCTGGGAACGCACTAAAAGCTCTCTGACCGCCATGATGGATCACGATGAGCGTGCTCAAGTCTCCACGATCGATCGAGTCTCCCCAGATCGGGAGGACAGAGCGGGGAGCACCAGCAATGGCGAAGGAAGACGTTTCTGGATTTCATCTCCCCTCCCTCCAGGAGTTTTCACCACCGGAAGTCACCCTCTCGTCCCACCCCATTCGTTGGGCTCCGTCGGCGGTCCCCAGTCCAACCGGAAGTCGCTAATGTCCCTCGACATCGCATGCGCGAGCTCTAAATGTCCTCTCTCAAGATCTCAAATACCGGCAGCCATTGCTCCTGGCCACGTTGCAGATTACTCGAGCTTGGTAAAGTTTGTGGGCATCAAACTGTCGTTGGAAAGCTTTCTCTGTGGGCGAAAGTGCCATTTGATATTAGTGGCACTAATGGCGAGGTTATTCGATGTGTCGGGCTAATGGGTTCTTGCAGGACGATTTATTTAGCGTATTGCGTTTCA
>JAWQFJ010022638.1:20000-27500 GCA_034096865.1 Theodoxus fluviatilis | reverse complement strand
CATTGCTGCCATCGGTGTAAGGTAATCGATACACAGTAAACCAGTCCCCAATTGAAAATATATATTTCATTTTCATTGTGTTCAGCCCAGCAGTATACATTTTGTCGCTACAATAAATCAACTGTGGCTCTACAGCGTTTCATCTTCCAGAGCACGCCTGCACCACAGAAATATTACTTAAGAGTCTGCTCGTCGATCCACACAACTCATTTGTAGTCATCATGACGAGTCGGACCATGGTTCTTGTTCTTTCAGCAGTTACGAAGCTTTCAAAGACTACACGCTGAACCCTTACTACGTTTCTGGTTTGCCACCTGAGATGATTATCGACAAGAAATGAGGTCCGTCTTTTAATAGGGATCCTCTTGACCTTGATCTGCTCGTTCTTCGTGTTCTTTTTGTTTTTCTTGTTTCTCTTGTTCTTCTCCCTCCTCCTCCTCCTCCTCTTCCTCTTCCTCCTGCTTCTTCTGTTACTGCTACTGTTTCTGCTCCTCTCCCTCCTCCTCCTCCTCTTCCTCCTGCTTCTTCTGTTACTGCTACTGTTTCTGTTGCTGCTGCTGCTGCTGTTGCTGCTGCTGTTGCTGCTGCTGCTGCTGTTTCTGCTCCTTTTCCTCCATCTCCTCCTACTGCCCCACCTCTTCCTACTCTCCTCTTCCTACTCTTCCATCTTGGTAATATCACTACCACCACCACCGTCGTCGTCTCGTTCTCGTTCATTGTCGCCACCATCGTCATGATTTCCTCGTCGTTATAATTCCACAGTGCTGTAACCGCGCCTTTCCCTCCACTACTTACAGGGACAGAGGGGCTGACGCCGCTGCTGTACATGGTCAACTACTGCCAGGTGGGACGTGTGCACGTCAACGACAGTCTGCTGCTGGAGCTGACGCACGACTACGCGGAGGACCGTTTCTCCAACGGCTACATCCACTGCTCTGTCGACGTCACCGTGGTCCCGGGAAGGGCCGTCTACGTCCACTTCCTTACCATGGACATCTCGGACCACGCCAACACCCCTGACAGGTGTGTGTGTATGTACGCATGTTTGTGTGTGTGTGCGCGTGTTTGTGTGTGTGTGTGCGCATATTTGTGTGTGTGTGTGTGTCTATGTGTGTACGCATGTTTGTGTGTGTATGTTTGTGCGTGTTTGTATGAATGTGTGTATGTGTGTGCGTGAGAGAGAGATAGAGAGAGAGAGAGACAGACAGAGAGACAGAGAGAGAGTGTATGTATGTGCGTGTTAATGAGAGAGAGAGAGAGAGAGAGAGAGAGAGAGAGAGAGAGAGAGAGAGAGAGAGAGAACGAACTTGTTTATTTGTTAGGCCTGTCACAACGTACATCACGTTCATGCCTCATAGGCAGGAAAAACTATTGCAATCGCCTCATGACGTCTCTTGAAAGCACGATACAAGTAAACTGCGATGGATCTTATTTCCATACAATTCTGTGTTGATAAGACACTTTCTGCATTTCTCCCAACTGCTGCAAGAGTCACATATTAAATATATTTCCACCTAATGTCGTCATACACGGGACAATCAAACAAAAAGTGAATTTCACATTCAAAGGTTTCTCTAGAAGAGGGACAAATGTACACATTTTCAGCAGCTTTTTCTTTATAGCGGTACTTAAGGCAAAAGAGCTCACTAAAACCTGTCCTAAACTTGACATAGACATCGCGAAACGGTTTCTTGTCTAGAGCAAATAAATAATTGTCTTTACATTGAGCTTGAGACCAATAGTTACAATATTCTGGGACAAGTCGCCCTTTCAGTTCTTTCATAAATGTCTTATTAGGTACCGTCTGGTTATCCCATACATCAGGAAAATTGTACCTGTACAACAATTTATTTTAAACGCCCAATGTTGTTGGTTACATGAATTCAACATCATCTTGAATGCTAAAAACGGGTATCTTGAAGTATCCATTTGTAATATACGTATCCAATACTTCAAGGAACGAAGCACACAATTGATATACAAAGGGTATCTTCCACATTCTCCATAGACAATCAAATTTGGAGCTCTTGTCGGTAGATTAAGGAATATTTTCGTTGTTTGCAAGTATACACTATGACTGAACAATTGTCCAAGCCCTATATTTCTGCTGAGTACAGCAGAATACTTGACACTTGTGCATTGAACACCTTAAAGAAGACATCAGGTGACAAACACTGTAGCTTTCTAATACACCTGGTGGACTGAGCAACACTGGCTTTTGCTCTCTGTACGAGATCGAATAGGAGCAGATTAAATGACATCTTTGTAGTTAGCCGCGAACCGAGGTACCTATACTCTGAAGTTATTTCCAATCTTTCTCCACACAAGTACCATTTTTCATTTTCCCCCATTTTCCTCCGGAAAACAACCACTTTTGTTTTGTCCCGATTTACAGTCAGACCAATGGCATCAGCTCCTTTCTGCAATTGAATAAGTTGATTTTGTAGACCCACTACAGTATCAGAAACAAGAACAATGTCATCAGCGAATAGCAATAAATATATGGCAGTATTACTAGGCATGAGTTGGATCCCATGTTTGCCATTTTGAGACACTAATTTGGCCACATAATTCACCACGAGAGAAAAAATTATTGGACTCATTTTGCAGCCTTGTTTAAGTCCTGACGAGCATTCCAAGGGTTCCGAGTAGCGACCATTGCATTTAATCCTGCATAGCACCTTTGAATATATTGCCTGTAGCATTTTTAGCATTCTTCCTCTAATCCCATACAAAACGAGTATATCCCAAACAGCTGTCCTGTCAATGGTATCAAAAGCCTTCTTAAAGTCAACAAAAGCCGCATATACCTTTCTTTTCCTCGATAAGTTACGTTGTACTAAAGAATGAAGGACACAAATATTATCGATGGTACTATAGCCCCTACGGAAACCAGCCTGCTCCTCTACAATCACCTTATTAGTTTCAGACCAATCCTGCAATCTATCGGTGAGTATAGAAGTTAAAATTTCTGCTGAGGATGTTCGTGAGAGATATGCCTCTATAGTTATCGGGAATGTTGGGATCACTCTTATGTATTGGCAAGACAATTGACTCCTTCCACTTTTCAGGTAAATTGGCTAAAGAAAACATCTTGTTCAGTAATTCAGTTAAAAACGGTATCATTGACTCGGGCAAGCATCTGACCATTTCCCCATTTATTTCATATGGACCCGCTGCCCGACCCTTCTTTAATTTTGCGATTGCACAGACATTGTCTCTAGTTATATCATCGTCTAAGGGAGTTAACTCCATCACTCCATCACTAAGTAAACTAGATTCGATCTGCACAGAACGTGGATGATCGCATCCTTCAAACAATCTCTGAAAGTGCTCATACAAGCGACAGAGGTTTTGGAGTTAATTTTACATACTTGTTTCCAAAAGGTTGCCGAGTCGGAAATATTGGACATTAGCGATGTCACAAGGTCTTTACAGTACATGCTTTTCTTATCTCTAACCATCTTTCGGTACTCATTCCTCTTTGCTACAAAAGACGACCTCGTTGCCTCCGAGTGTGTACATATATAATGGCTATATAAGACTCGTAGATACTGTTTGACTGGTACGCAGTCCTTATCAAACCAGGGTTGCCTTAACCTAAATCTCCCCACCCGAAAAGTTTCTCATAGGTTCAGCAGCCTGAACAAAACATTCACGAAGTACATTTACTGCTCTATCAATTTTCATTTCATCTGGCACCACCATCTCCCGTAAACCTGATTGTTCAATGCCACCCACCAAAATTTCTCGAAATTCATTTACCTTATTTGTATCCCATACAATTTTTGTAACAAGCATACTTTCACTCGGAGCATACAATACAGTGCAATTAACACTCAATTTCAGATAAAGATGAGCAGTCAAAATGCTCTCTTTAACATGTAAAGTTTCACAATATGATACTAATTCTTTAGATACTAGAAAGTAATCAATAACGCTACTCCCTGAAGTAGAAATGTATGTGAAGTTGCCTTCCCTGTCTCCTGCAATCACTCCATTCAAAATAGTTAAATCAAAACCGAGGCAAATAGAAGTGCGTGTCCAGAGTCATTTATGACATTATCAGACGAGTTTCGAAACGAATACATATCATTATGTCTGAAATCATCTAATGCATCTAAACTCCCAACATTACAGTTTCCTGTTCTTGAACTGAAATCACCACATGCAATAACAAAGTAGTCGGGGTGTTGTGTACAGATATTTAAAAGCAACTGTTTTAAGTATTTAATTCCACTAGCTTCATCAATGTACTCGTAGTATGGCGATCCTACTGGAGGTTTATACACACAAATGAGAATCACATCTTTATCACAATCAAACAAATGTTCACTGATTTTGAATACTAACACGTTATTTCACATTTTCAACAATGCGCTAAAGAGCGGCGGATACAACAAATCACACCTCCTGCTCTACGCCCCTTATCCGAAAGTCTGTACGCTGGTGAAACAAAGCATTCGAAACAGTTATTTACAGTAGCATTCTCAAATGTGTCCACAAAGGTTTCAACGAGGCAGAATATATGAAACTGTAACAGGTAGGTAAAAAAATATGATCGTCCATCTTGGATAGTACACCATTAACATTCCAGGACAAAAAACGTAACAGTCTACCTGTGTGGGTACTGGCTTAGGAAGCAGAGCCTCGGCCGTCTCCCAAGGTCGCTCCGTCCAGCGCACGCGCCCTGGAAGCAGAGCGCGTCTGGATGCGGTCACAGTGCTGCCCCTGGGTCACGTGCAGCTTGTCTCCCTTGAAGTAGGCATTGTATCCTTCCGCCCTTGCTTCCTGGAGCTGCCTGCGCTGCTTGTCGGTCCTGTCGCTGGAAACACTTTCAAGTCAACACCCAGTCTGGGTTCGTGCATCGTAGACTCGTTGAATCCCAGACTACCTCGGTAGTCCTAGACTCAAAAGTCCAAGACTAGTGCTCTCGAAAGTCCACGTTCATGAATTACACCCCATAGCCTTTCTTCTTCAGTTTGCTCTTGGCTCCAAGAATGGCGTATTTGTCGGCGCTTTTGTTCAGGCAGGCGATCAACGGACGGATTTTCTCTGGCTTCGGCGTCCCGATGCGATGTGCACGGCGAACGTCTCGTAGTTCCAATCTTCCAGGCAGGACATCATTCATTGTCTCTGAACTTCTGCTCGCTGACTTCGTGCGTTTCACAATCAGCCTCTGGAACGCCATACAGAATGACATTATCTCTTCGGTTCCATCTTTCCTGATCTTCCAGCTTATCTTCATTGTTTAGGAGCCTTGTGGTTACTTCAGCCAGCTTGTCACTTAGGTGTTCGATATGTTCTTCTTGGACGTGGAGCTTCCCTTTCATCTCGTTGAGCTCTTTCATCGTCTCGTCGAGTTTCTCCTCCAAGCGCTGAACATTGTCGTTCACTTTCCTAATTTCTCCCAGGATTCTCTCCGTCTCCCGCTTCTGTCTTCTGTCGGCTTCTTCCAGTAGGTCGCCCTTCATAGCTTTCAGAGATTCCTCGAGGTCTTTTCTCTCAATTCCTGGCCCTGGATTCTCCTCAACACTACCAGAAAGCAGCAGAAGAAAGGATGCATCATACTGGTAGTGGATGCCTGGTGAGTTCACTACAGTGTCATAACCACGATGATTTAGTAGTCCCATAGTTACTGACTGGCAGTTTCCACACCCGAAAGCCCGCCGTGCGTTCAAGACGACCTACCGGTAGCCGACCGGTAGCCGAGCAACCAATGTGCACTCGTAAGAGGAGAATAACTAGGGACACCGTGACTTTATTTGCGCTTACTCTAAACTGTTCTAGTGATTTTCGTGCTTAATGTCCTTACATAGCCTACAAAGGCTGCTATGCCGTAAAACACTATCCATCCTATCACAGAACATCCTAAGGCCGCCTTATATTTATGCTTTTCTTCTTTTCTTACCCCCCACCCCCACCCCGACCCCCACCCCCCAACATTTATTGTCAACAAAATTTAAAACAAAGAGTTCATTACATCGGTAGTATGAATTATTGCTCTTGCAGACTGCACATCTACGACTTCAACGACTACGGAACTCCAGTAAGAGTTACGCCCCCTACCGGGTTGTATGGCGTTCTCGGCAGCGCCCTCTACGACCTGAACACTGCAGGCATCAGGGTCAAGGACTACAAGTCTTCGTCGTCCGCGCTGAGGCTGGACTACCTGGGCAGACCCACACAGACCTACCGCGGCTTCAAACTGCTCCTCACTGCCTACAAACGTAAGTTCCCACACTTCCTTTGAAGATGAGAGAGAGAGAGAGAGAGAGAGAGAGAGAGAGAGAGAGAGAGAGAGAGAGAGAGAGAGAGAGAGAGAGAGAGAGAGAGAGAGAGAGAGAGAGAGAGAGAGAGAGAGAGAGAGAGAGAGAGAGAGAGAGAGAGAGAGAGAGAGAGAGACAGGCAGAGACAGACACACACACACACACACACACACACACACAGACACAGACAGACGGACACACCGACTGACAGCGAAAGACCGACCGACCGACAGACAGACAGACAGACAGACAGACAGACAGACAGACAGACAGACAGACAGACAGACAGACAGACAGACAGACAGACAGACAGACAGACAGACAGACAGACAGACAGACATAAACAGAGACAGAGACTGAGAGGATGTGGAGGATAAGGAGGGAGACAGGAAGACAGCACAGCAAAACACACACACAACACACACACACACACACACACACACACACACACACACACACACACACACACACACACACACACACACACACACACACTGGGTACAATGCAGTGCAGCGCAAAACTATTTATTCGAGAAGATAATGCAATAGGATTTAATCATTCTCGAGGAAACACACATGTTACATGTAGAAGGGTAAGGATCTCAATGACGGGAAATGATGGTTTCGTGTACAACCTGAGAGACAGAAAAGAGAAAAAGTTCAGGTTTGTAATAGATGAGGAATTCAAAAGACCAAATATACTAATACCCAAAAACCTTAAAAATCACTGAACTACACCATGTAATGCTAGAACAAATCAAGGAGGAATTGATTAAAGGGCACTTTTACCTCGCCCCTGAAGAAGGCTTTTAGTATAAGATTTTCCCACCCCATTGTTTTTCAGGCATGTAAAGCAGCCATTCAATGTGATCTCGTTGTCTCGTTAAATGCTTTTACTGGTCGCAAGCAGTCCATCTGCTAGAGGCAGGTCATGCGTGTTATACACTCACACATCAGTGGCCACATGACCAGCATTCCGCCATCTTGCCTCTGTGTGTATGGGCAGGCGAGGGAGTGAAGTCCAGCTGCGACGATGGCTACTTCCTCTGCCCCGTGGCCCACATGTGCGTGCCCTCCGCCCTCGTCTGTGATTCCCAGCCCAACTGCGGCCAGATCGACCCCAGCGACGAGAAGCGATGCTCTGCGCATGCCCAAACGGTCACTTCCCTCGAAGAGTCGTGTAAGTAACCTCCCCTCGTTTGAAAAACAAAACTACTTAAGAAAGTACTTC
>JAWQFJ010022638.1:0-15000 GCA_034096865.1 Theodoxus fluviatilis | reverse complement strand
TCCTAACTTCCATTGCTGTTATGATGAGGAGGACGAGGCCGCTACCCCGGTGGGAGCAGACCGGGCGACCTCTGGGTTCAAGGGCAAGGGCAAGGCGGGGTCAAGAGGCAAGGCCAAGTCCTCAAGTCTAGGTGGGTCCCCAAACCGCAATGGTGCCTCTCCCCCGGAGGGAATTTCCTCCCTGCCTGCTCCAGCCCAGGCCTCCAACACCTCTCAGGAGTCGGGCGTGGTGGTGGACATGGCCGACAGCGATACTGACGTCACCTCCGGCGCCAGCAGTCATGAGCAGAGTTCACCCGGAAGTGCCTCCCGGATGTCACGCGACGACGAGGTCTCTTCGAGTTCCGGTACCCCCGTCATCTCCGAGAGTTCCCGCCATCCTCTGGGCGTATCTGGTGACGTCACATCGCCTGCGGGCCCCGATGCTATCTCGAAGGACAAACAGGATGGGGAGGAATCAAAAACAAAGACAGGCTCAGGAGATGGTCGCGATCAGGTCAAACCTGTGTGCTGACGTCGTTGACATAAAACTGCGAATCTAAGTCTATTAGAGTACCAAGCCTCTTGTTTGTATCTTCTTTGAATCAACTCATTCTTTGGAATATCCTATGATTTTGGCTTGCTGAGACTTTACTTGCTGGTGCAACAAGGTTGTGTGGAGTGATTTCCGTGAGATAGCGCCCGATAGCAGACAGTGGATGAAACAAACACGGAACAAGCTTTGACTTCAAAGGCTGATCCTTCATATAAAAATCCAGGACTGAATACAAAGGACGCAGAAGTTACTTTTGTTTGTTTGTTTGTGGCAAAACAAATCTTGTGCTGAACTCTTTTGCTGTTTGAATTCATTTGTGAAGTGAAAATACGCGCGGGAATCTAAAGGTGCTACTTCATGAAGAATACCCGAACCAAAATATACGTTCTATAATTAAAAAATCAGTACCTTGTGGGAAATGCGAAGAATGAAAGGATGCTAAGAACAAACAAAAACAAGTCGATTTGAAATATCACTTCTTGAGGAAGAAGCAAGGTAAAATGTTGCTCAAAAAGTTGTCTTCCTTTAGCATCTGGGTGGATATCAGACCCACTGTAACATTACATTTGCATTAATGCCTTATCTTCTTCCCCACACCACCACTCTCATAACCCCACCCACACTCTACCCCCTCCAGTCCAGTGGTCATCGTGTCGTTTGGAGTGTGAGGTCTGACCCTCAAGCAGTTGTGAACTTGACATACCTATGGATGCCTGTTGTCAGTCCAAGTGAACGCACATCACCACCTTTCATAAACGTTGGGCTCCGAGTCACAGACAACATGAATGCAAGATAATTCATTACTGATGAGGTATTCCTGCGTTGTGTCCATTGCTGCAAATGCAGCCATATGGAGTTTACGTGTTTTTTTACTGCTTGACTGTGACTAGAATGAGCATATGTTTTGGAGTCAAACAAACCTGATTCGATGCCAAAATGGACAAAGGCAGATTTCATGAGTACCATTTGGTACGATGCATACAGGCCCGTAAAAGGTTAGTAGGGCCATCTCATATCAGTTGAGAAACAGATCTAATAGGAGACATTCAACATTTTTGTTCCTGAGGCTACCAACACATCAAGTTGGAGATGCTCGACATTTCTGTTTCTGAAGCTACAAACACATCAAGTTGTAGAAATCAATATTTCTGTTCCTGAAGCTACAAATACATGAAGTTAGAGACACTCAATATTTCTGTTCCTGAAGCTACAAACACATGAAGTTGGAGAACATTTCTATTTCCTATGTTACAAACACATGAAATTTGAGAGCTCAACATTTCTGTTTTAGATACTTATAACCTGGAAATTTCACTTGCACTGTGGCATCACTTCCCATCAGTGGTGGATACTGTGATAAACATATGTCAAGGTATTTCCATGGCCTATCAAGACTGCTCATTGAGGGCAGGGCCTATGGAGCTTTCCACTAGAATAACTGAAACGCAGACGTGCTTCAAAGCACAATTCAAGCGACAACGGCCTCCAGTGTGACCCAAGGCTTGCTCAGGACGCGCAGCGCTGCAAAGCGCTGCTCAGCGCTGCATGTGATTCACTCCTGAACGGCAATTTTGGGGCGTGATTCACTCAGCGCTGAGCAGCCGATCCAAGGTGATTCAGACGATTTTGCATCATTTTCAAAATGGCGTCTTCGATCCCGCACTGGCCGTCGATGCGTAAAATAACCCTCAGAAACATCATTTTGGAACTGGAACGGGCTTTATTTGCCCCAAGCGCCCTGTATGCGCGAGCAATGGCAAGTAAGGATGACACAGTAGTGGACTTTATTCATGCAGAATACATTTAAACGTGCATAAACGATGTATGTGGCAAAGAAAACACTTTGCGTATATCAACACAACATGGGGCGCAGAAGATTTACCTCCCCTTTAATAAGTGAAGCGCTGCACAAAATCTGTAGGTGTTCAGGAGTGGCAAAGTGCGCTCAATTGCCAACATGAAGCGCTCATGCAGCGCTTTATACTCCTGAACAAGCCTCCAGCTTCGGCCTTGTCAGACCCATCCATGCTGCATGGATGACTAATTCAGGCACAGCTGACATTCAGAAAGTAGTCCTGTCGTTTCTCTTGACATGTGCAAGTACCCACACATCCCTTTATGTTTACATTGTCCAACTCGTTCCCCTCCACCCACCCCCCTTAGTCGTGTTTTTGTTAATTGTGGTATGACTACATCAGTGAAGTAAGATATATACCAAATTTGCACTGATCTCTTGTCTGCTGTTAAAATGTGCAACTTTAAAAATGAGGTTTGGGTGTATATAAGAAAACATTAGGATTTTAATTGTGTGTTTGTTTGTTTGATTGTTTTGGAGGTCTTAACCAAACACGGGTGATCTCTGATTAGTTTTCGTCCTTGATTACTGTGATCGATGTGAAATGACTTGTGTAAGCAATGATTCGTCAGCTTCGAAGACAAAAACATTCTACACATCATGCAGAGGAATTCATGCCGCTCCTGTGCACTTAATCTGGTTGTGTCTCTGTACATTGGGTGTGTGTGTGTGTGTGTGTGTGTGTGTGCGCGCGCACACACGCGCGCGTGTGTATGTCTGTGTGTGTGTGTGCGTGTTAGTGAGCGAGAGGGAGGGAGATCAAGAGAGAGAGAGAGGAGTTGAGAAAACCTTACCATACGTTTTTTGGGGGGTGTGGGGTGTTCTCGGTCATTCATTAATTTTTTTTTATTGAGCATTTAATGAGTGGCAGAGACAGTTAAACGATTGTAATTAAGTGTGAACTCATAACCTGTAGCTTATTAAAAGAGGCTTCAAATTAGACTGTATTCATGAACATGAACAAACTTGATGGAGTATTGAAATTAAACATTAGAAAATAAATTGAAGTAAGAAAATACAACACAATCATATACAAATATTCCGTGTGCTTTATTACTTGCACGCTTTCATATTCTGATTATGAAAATTTTGCACATTCAACCATACATTAGTGAAATATCAGCAAAATTGTGATGTATTCCATGGTTGAAGCTCGTGGTAAAAAGTTTTTGAACATTCTGATTAGATTCTCCAAATGCTACAGATTTAGTCCAAACATTTGAGATGAGAGATTGGAGTTATGCTTAGTCTAAATTGCAGATATATTTTATCAGAAAATGCAACGTTCATGGTAATCAGAGTACTTTATTAAACGCCAAATCAGGCAAAAGACTATTTTTTGCTGTTTATTTGGGAAGTTTGCATGTTGGAACTCTTTGTCATGCTTATCAGTCCATTCATGTATTACTATTTTTGGATCATCGTTTCTTTACTAGTTTGCTTTAATGGACGCCAGATTTTAGGGTGTTGTATATGCATGAATGAAAATAAACAATTAAAAAAAAAAGTTGCATGGCTTAATTCTCTGTCTTCTCACACATAGGTACCTAAAATTCACACAGTGAATTAGAATACATGTATATCGTCCTTGAATACGCGTGTCAACTCTTTCACAGTGGTGTAAGGGAGATAACCCTCCCGCAAAGAAGATTAAGTTCACTCCCTTGAGGTGAATGACGAACAAACCCAGCACACAAGTGTACGATCTGTGCAAGAACTGAAAAAGACCATACAGAATTATTCTACAAGCAACGGGTAAAAACCCAAAACAAATGATCATGGAGACGACCGTAACTTCAATTCCCTGTGTGACACGTTTCTGATATCTTGAGCAGAGCACTGTCTTGACAAAAGAGCAAGAGATCGAAGCTGTTGTAGGCTGCCACCGACAGACGAATCTGACAACAATGCAAGAAATCGGTGTATATGGTTAAAGACGGGGGAACAAGAGTGAATACAACTTTAAAATGTGGCCAGAGAAGATATGCAGTGAGACATTGATGTTAAAGAGTGCACAATGAGGAATGGATGATGAAGATAATAAAGTTATCCGGCCTATCAGCCTTTGTAGGCTATGTAAGGCAATTGATCACGAATGATCACAGGACCTGGTAGGGTAAGAGCATGTGAAATTGCGACCTCCCTATTTATTTGCTTGTTACACACTATGTAGGGAGACACAGTGGGTCAATTCTGACCCTCAACCCACGCAGGGAACGAAGAGGCTGGGAGGGGAAAGCAGAGGAAAGAGAGTGGAGAGGGGTGCATAACTAATTCTAAAATATCACACCGATGACACTGCTAGCTGGCGCTGTGTTACAATGAACAAAACTTTGTAGTGTCAGGCCTGGCTAGCAGAACATCCTGCCTGAATTAATTGTACAGGCCTCGGAGGAGTAGCAGTGGCTGCCTTGGTGGAGGTAATTTGTGCTGAATTGTACAGGCCACGGAGGAGTAGCAGTGGCTGCCTTGGTGGAGGTTTGTGCTGAATTGTACAGGCCACGGAGGAGTAGCAGTGGCTGCCTTGGTGGAGGTTTGTGCTGAATTGTACAGGCCACGGAGGAGTAGCAGTGGTTGCCTTGGTGGAGGTTTGTGCTGAATTGTACAGGCCACGGAGGAGTAGCAGTGGCTGCCTTGGTGGAGGTTTGTGCTGAATTGTACAGGCCACGGAGGAGTAGCAGTGGCTGCCTTGGTGGAGGTTTGTGCTGAATTGTACAGGCCACGGAGGAGTAGCAGTGGCTGCCTTGGTGGAGGTTTGTGCTGAATTGTACAGGCCACGGAGGAGTAGCAGTGGTTGCCTTGGTGGAGGTTTGTGCTGAATTGTACAGGCCACGGAGGAGTAGCAGTGGCTGCCTTGGTGGAGGTTTGTGCTGAATTGTACAGGCCACGGAGGAGTAGCAGTGGCTGCCTTGGTGGAGGTTTGTGCTGAATTGTACAGGCCACGGAGGAGTAGCAGTGGCTGCCTTGGTGGAGGTTTGTGCTGAATTGTACAGGCCATGGAGGAGTAGCAGTGGCTGCCTTGGTGGAGGTTTGTGCTGAATTGTACAGGCCATGGAGGAGTAGCAGTGGCTGCCTTGGTGGAGGTTTGTGCTGAATTGTACAGGCCACGGAGGAGTAGCAGTGGCTGCCTTGGTGGAGGTTTGTGCTGTCCCAGTGCTCTCTCGTTGAGTTCTGCATTGCTGACACAGAACAAAGGGAGCTAACTGCAATGGTTTTATTAAACAATCAACTAAGACATCAGGACAAGTAACAAACACTGCCAATGGCAATGAAAGATCTACTCTTCACACAGTGTGAATATCTTCAACAAAATCTTTAGTTTATGCTCAGTATCTACCATAAAAAAGAAACACATTTCGTTGGAACACTCTAAATAGAATTTCAGCACCCAAAAAGCACATCATTCAAAACTGTTGCGAGAAATTGGAAATGAAAATAAGTCGACAACATTCAGGAACAGTCAGTTTTATGCACTATTTCAGCTGCATGGCATTTTGTATACTCTCTTTGCTGCACTATTCTATTAGACAAAGTTTACTGCATCATTCAATCAAAGCATGCCAAAAAATATCAGCAATGCAGTTATGCTTATTCAAATAACTGTGAAGAAAGATAGACCAAAGAATCACAACAGGGATTCAAAATGATACTTTGATTATAGAATATATATATATATATATATATATATATATATATATATATATATATATATATATATATATATATATATATGTGCAACACAACAAAACAAGTAAACAGCTATAACAATACAACAAATTAAAAATTTGAGTAAATTGAGCCATGGTAAAGAAGAAATCCTGAATAAATAGACAAAAAATTCTGGTCCCCCTCACAGTTGATTAAAATGGCACATTAAAACGGAAAAAATATATAATTGACATTAAAAAATCATAATGGTAGAACATTTCTGCAGCACAAAATACACTTTTTTCTTCTGAAATGAAAAAGTCAGCAAAATTCTTCAGGCCAGATGAAATGTTGAGTTTCACTTCCTCATATTTGATTGATACAAAAGGGCCTGGCACATTTCCCCTTTCTTACTGTAACAAAAGCATCCTCTACAACAGATTTATTGGTATTCAAGTCAATAAATGCTTCATAGAAATATCCCATACTTATGCAAGTTACAAGCACTTTCAGAATGACTGCTTCTCAGATAAGTATTGATAGAAATTATTTCAGGTGCATGCAACCTAACAGGGATTGCTTTCACTTTCAGTGCACCATTTCCACCAAGGCTACTCAACCAATGACGATGAACAAGCTGAGACTGAGAGCACTGAGAAAGATCATAAATAGCAAGTCAAACTGGTTTCCATTGGGAATGAGGAGACCAGGTTTATTAGACTGAGACCACACAGCTCAGATCAGATCAGGCATTGGCCGCCTTTCATCTCCAGCAGCAGCAGCCATACAGTTGGCATGAGCAAAGGCTCACAGTGGGGACAGTTTTTGTCTCACATCTCCCTGCAATGACCTGTGTATACAACCAAAAACTCCAATGCCAGCACATGTTCAATGATGAGTAAATGGTACGAGGATTTGATTTTATCCCACAGAGTGTGGTGCATGGTCCCTCCATGAAGTACATGTGGTCCATGGATCCGACTCTTGTGGTCCCTTGTTGAAGTCAACATGGCATTACATTCCATGAAATATGCTGTAGATTTAACTTGCCCTGGGGATGAAAATCTGTCATTGTAGTCTGGATTTTCAAGTCTCATCTTTACCCAGCCACAAAACTCTGACCAATGTGGAAGCAGTTCACAAGAAGGTGGACGATCTGAGGTGCAGTCTTGATGAGTAAGAGTCTCCACAATCGCCAAGAATACAGACACAGGGCTACTGCTTCAAGCAAAGCATAAGTATTTCATGCTCTACTCTACAGTCCACTTTGGGTGCAGTCATTCATCTACAAGGATCTGCATTGACATTCAAATAGCCCATTGGAGAAGATATCACATACAGAATGGTACCTGTATAATATTCAGGAGAAAAAATTATTCTGGCCAGGTTGCAGTAAAAATTATGCTTGATCACATTTAAAGATCAAAATTATTGGCACAAATCAAAATGTGACCCCGAATTTGGACAAAATACCAACAACACAGGCACACAATGTGAATACTGGCAAGGGTAAAGCAACATCAACATCAATGAACACTGAAATGTTCACTATGAGAGCTGTCTCTGCTTCCATAGGCAAAAGTGCTGAGTGTTGTATAAAATCATTGTGCAACACCAACACACAAAAGCACCATTAAAAGCAAGAATGCAGCAAACACCAAGGGCACAAAATACACAAAAGTATAGATCAGTTTTTAGTGACTTGTGTCTCAAAACTTCTCCCTGTATACATGGAGACACAACCAAGATGATCTGATCAACCTTCAGACAGAATGCAGTGGTTTTCTGCAAGTTTCTCTTGCTTTACTTATGATAGTCATAAACTTGCACCGTTTCATTCCTAATGCATTAATACTGAACAAAAACAAAATAACTGTGACAGTATTTTTCACAAGGAATCATAAGCTGCTACATCCAGTGATTGTCTGTGATGAGGATTTCATGGAAAATCTCACATCTAAGTAAGAAAACTGTGAAATCTCAAAGAGCCTTACGTTGGATCAGGGTGTGACAGTAAGAATGCAAAGCTCAACACCAGCCACAGAACACACGTGGGAGCACAGAAAAGCTGTTGTCACAAATGCTGCAGTGATATTCTGCAGCCTCTGCTTATCTGTCCTCCTATTCTTTGGTATCCTCCTCTTTCTTTCCTCTTTCACTTCCTTCTTCAAATTGTCTCATTCATTTATCACTACAGACCTCTACCATCATCACCTTCTCCTCCTCCTTTTCAGACCAACTAATCTCCATTCCAAGCCTCTCCTCCCTTGTCACAGGCAGTCAGGAAAGCACACACAGACAGGCAGCATGAGGCCAAGGCAGACAGAGCAATGGGAGTACGGGACACAAACACAGAGGTGACGCAGTAGTCAAGAGGCAGGACAGAAAGTAGTTCATCACATTGGTCTTGTGCTGGGGCCAGGGTTTCCACTTCCTCACACAGAGCCAAAACTGCACGAGACAGACCCCAAATTTTTTTTTCACAGGCCTCGAACAGGGATCAAACCTGTAACCTCCTGGTTACAAGGTAGGTGGCTCCATCACTGAAACTTGGAGGGCTGTTCATACAGCTTCTGCCGAGGTGAATTTGGAGGCGTGAGACTCTGGATGAAAAAAGAAACTGCATGAAAAGGCATAAAAATACCATGATTTTATTTTCTAACTCTTATCAGCAGCATACATTCTTTCCTGCCAAACTAAAAATGATGCTTCATTACCATTTGAGATAGGGCACCCTGGTACCAGAAAGAGGTGGCAATTTCCTTGTCAATCAATGATGCAAGATTTGAGACAGGATTAAGACAGAAAGAAAAACTTGTGCTCACTTAAGAAATCAAGCCATCATAAATCAGAGCAGAGCAAGTACAGAGCTAGGCCAATAATTTCACAAAGAGCATACATCATATATACATGTGTTTAGGTAACACTTTTGAGCACACAGGTAGCTCTTTATCTGCGTGAGTAACTCACCTAGATACTTATCTCTTGCACATATACACAGATAACTCTCTCCTGAACACACAGCTCTCACCTGAACTCTGGAAATTTGCACCTGAGTACATGAGTAACACTCATTTGGGGCACGCAGGTAGGAGGACAGATGGGCAACTCACCTGGACTCGAAGGAAAGCTTGTTGCTGCCTCTCCTCCTCCAGCAGCTCCTCCTCCCAGTCGCCGCCCTCCTCCCCTGCCTCAAAGTGGTAGGTGGGCAGCAGGTAGTGGCGGAGGCGGCTAATCCTGGAATGTGTCCATTTATGAGTGTTTTGAGTGGCCATACTTGCCACAAACTGGGAAACATAACTGGCTTGGCTTAACCCTTTTCTGATGGCTAACGAGAATTCTCATTTAGGCTGAGCACCCACCAGCATAAAACATAAACACTGTAGATGGAAACAGTAATCATTTATTTGCTGTGTCCTAAAGTTTCATGATAATTGAAGCTCAAGCAGGAGAGTTACTGACTTATTCTAAATCCACCCAAGTTTGTGCACTTTTCACTTGGCAACCCCAGGCAGGAACTGCTGTTCTGAGTTGGCGACGTCAGTCAGAAAAGGGTTAATTCACACTGCGCTAGAATAATTTGGCCACTCCGAAAAACTAATCGCATTCTAGAAAATTTTCCTTCGCAAATGTTCATGATTCTTTATGCAAAGCCACCCATCAATCTCTAAAACTGAGACATAATCATGATAATGCAGCTTTTTAACATTAAAAAAAGTTGGTGAGGTTAAATGCAAAAGTTTTTTTTGTTTAATAACAGACCTAAGGCATCAGATACTGCAAACCCCTCTTTTTCTTTCAATCATTCCCTGTTCAGTGCAAATGTTACGATTGGCTGTCAGTATTAATTTTTTTCTATCCATGCCTATCTGTAGCAGAATATTACAGAATCTCTTTCAATTCTTTTGGTGAAAATCCTGCAACTAGTGAACATGACTGTGCTTTCATCCCATGATTTCCCATA
Organism: Theodoxus fluviatilis; assembly: GCA_034096865.1. Lineage (NCBI taxonomy): Eukaryota > Metazoa > Mollusca > Gastropoda > Cycloneritida > Neritidae > Theodoxus > Theodoxus fluviatilis. The sequence goes on along the minus strand of JAWQFJ010022638.1, from coordinate 4,998 downwards.
TGAGTAGTGGGACTACATTTTTCATGAAGTTTATCTGTCCTCATGAGCAATCATCTCTCTCTCTCTCTCTCTCTCTCTCTCTCTCTCTCTCTCTCTCTCTCTCTCTTATTTTTGTTCTCGCCCTCACTCTCTAGCATCACTTTGAAGATTACAGGATTTTTTTTAAAGTAGTAAATATCATGTATTCTAAGTTTTATCTAGTATTAGTGGAAGATTGCAGCAATGAATTCATCATTCAATGTCATTTAAAATTTCCACCTGAAATAAGTGTTTACAACAACATCAACATGTATATGCAACAAGACTATATCATTATTTTTTATTCTCATTTCTGATAAACACATCTTTGACATCCAGGTCAAAGAATAAGATGATGATTAATATATTTACCTTCTTCTTTTCAAGATTAAGGTGACCTGAAAAGCAAAATAATTTTATGAATACAAAATTTTAAGAAACAATCAATCAATGTTTTTTACACTAACAGATTTTCTCAGTTTAAACACTAGTTATATTCTGAGGAATTGAAGGCACTTGAAAAATGTGTGTGTGTGTGTGTGTGTGTGTGTGTGTGTGTGTGTGTGTGTGTGTGTGTGTGTGTGTGTGTGTGTGTGTACGTGTGTACGCACCCACATGCACGTGTGTGAGCATGCAAAATGATTACTAAGCTCCATTATTACCAACAAATGAGGAGTATTTTCCATTTGTTCATATACATTTCAGTCAAATAATGAAGTATTCATACGACTCTTCAACATTTCATGGTCAATGTACTAAGTGGAAAATACATGCTTTTTTCCACAAAGTGTGCATTACTTGTACAAAACATTTCCCCGAACTGCTTTTCCCACGTTCACAAACTTTACCAGTGGCACTGATCAAAGACTGATATACACCACCTGGGTGCACTTTTAAAGTACCAGTGTGAGCAAATTCTGAGTGGTGATTCCTCTGGAAACTAAACAACTGGATAGGTTTTAGGCAGTCTAAATCATATCCTGATGACTTACATGATGTTATTTCTTAACAAGAATAGCAGGGGGGGAAAAACAACCCAAATCCAACCCATAGCATAAAGGTTCTCTAATCTTTGATACATTGTAAACACCATGTAACTTGGTGGATCAAATGTCCATAGAAAGTAAAGTACATACTCAGGCACATCCTTGCATATATATATATATATATATATATATATATATATATATATATATATATGCCTTGAATCCTGGAATTCAGGTTGACCACAGTGGAAAACCCCCCACAGTCATGCAAACTACAATAGGAAACTGTCCGGAATCAATGGTATCCAGTAAAAATGGTCCACAATGAGGTCTACAATAATGGAAGTCTCTGCAGAGTCATGTGCATCATGTTGAGGGAATTTAGACAACAAAGCCTGCCATCAAGAAAAAACTCCACATTGGCTCTGGTTTCCATTCAAGGTCCATCACAATAGACCATGTTCTACTGCTAGGGACATCATGATGAAAAGTTTACTGCATGCAGTTTGTTGTACTGTCATAGAATATTCTACACTCACACCTACTGTGATGGAAAACTCCATGCAGTCAGGCCCATAGTTTCAAAAACACATTTAAGTTATGAGTATGACAGTGGAAATGCTTATGCATCCATGCCTGCTAAGTCATCAATTGTACATTCATGCTTACCCCAAAGGAAAACTCCCTATCATCTGGCCTACCATCATGAAGGAAAACTCTCTATCATCAGGCATACCAGAAAGGAAAACTCGCTATCATCTGGCCTACCAGAAAGGAAAACTCCCTATCATCAAGCCTGCCATGAAGGAAAACTCCCTATCATCAGACCTACTATGAAGGAAAACTCCCTATCATCAGACCTACCATGAAGGAAAACTATCATCAGGCATACCAGAAAGGAAAACTCTATAATCAGGCCTACCATGAAGGAAAACTTCCTATCATCAGACCTACCATGAAGGAAAACTATCATCAGGCATACCAGAAAGGAGAACTCTATCATCAGGCCTACCATGAAGGAAAACATAAAGAAAAACTCCTTATCATCAGGCATACCAGAAAGGAAAACTCCCTATCATCTGGCCTACCATGAAGGAAAACTAACATCAGGCCTACCATGAAGGAAAACTCCCTATCATCTGGCCTACCAGAAAGGAAAACTCCCTATCATCAGGCCTGCCATGAAAGAAAACTCCCTATCATCAGATCTATCAGGACGGAAAAGATGGATGGATGGAGTTTGTTATGGCCTATCAGCCTTTGTAGGCTATGTAAGGCCATTCAGCACAAAAATCACTAGAATAGTTCAAAGTCATGATGTTCGTATTAATTCGCCTCTTACGAATCGTGTAGGGAGACACGGTGGGCCTATTCTTTTAACCCCCAACCCACAGTGGGAAGGAAGGAATACTCCCTTATCTAGTCTACCATGAAGAAAAACTTCCTATCATCAGGCCTGCCATGAAGAAAAACTTCCTATCATCAGGCCTGCCATAAAGAAAAACTTCCCATCATCATGTCTACCATGGAGGAAAACTCTCCATTATCAGGCCAACCATGAAGGAAAATGCCCCATTATCAGGCCAACCATGAAGGAAAACATTCTTCAGTTAAGCCCACCAAGATGGAAATGTGCATTTATGTGCAAACATGGAAAAGTCCACTAAGATGTTTATGGTAAGAATAATTTGTGCAGTTAGCCAACCATGAAGCTCCAGTTTCACAAAGGGAAAGACATGGAAAAGTGGGACACAGCATTAGACTAGAGCTAATCCTATGCAGCCAGAAGGGTTTGAGCATTATGACTGCATCTTGTCACAGACACCATAATCTCTTCACATGAGTCCAACTCAAGCATGAGAACAGAAGAGCCTACAGCCAGACCAGCTGAGATGCTCATGGCAAATAAAACAGTATGCCCTTGTTCTGCCTACCATGACACCGAGGGCACAGATGAGGAGGACGGTTCCCAGGGGCAGGAGGATGTAGGCCAGTAGATTGGAATGAGACATGTGGTGGGGAGGCCCGGCAGGCAGACTGCTGTTCCTCCAAACCAAGCTGGAGTTCCCTGCCCCTTCCATACTGGCTCCAGTTACAAGGTGAAGGTCAAGGTGTGGACCATGCCAGGTTGACCTGCGAATCCACAGCAACAACCCCAGTCCCTACAGAGGTGAATTTCCCAGGACTAGGATAGGCTAGCAAAATTAGTCAAAGGCAATCCAACTGAGGTGCATTTCATTTTGAAAGGCATTTTTATAAGTTTAGAAATGAGCACTCACACTCACAGCAAACACCTGCATGATCTGGTTCTTGTATGAGAAAAGCTATGGGCTTTGTGAGTGCTCACTAGGAGCAGCTCATCTCTGATAATTTTTTCATACCTTTCAAAATGAAACACACCGCAGTTGGATTGCCTTAGACTAACTTTGCCATCTATCATATTCCTGGGATGGATGGATAGATAGTGTTTTACTGCCTATCAGCCTTTGTAGGCTATGTAAGGCCATTAAGCACGAAAATCAATTGAACAGTATTAGAGTAAACGCAAATCAAGTCATGGTGTCCTTAGTTATTTGCCTCTTACGAATCGCGTCATATTCCTGGGAAACCCGCTTCTGGATTACAAGTGTTTGAAACTGACACCAAAGAATGTAACTTACATTCTTTGCTGACACGGAATGGAAGAATGCACAATTGATGCTATGCAGTTCATAATGCCTTAGGGAAATTTTTGTTTTAATGAGAAAAAAAACACACTTTTTCCTCTTTAGTCACTCTTCAAGCTTTCATAAGACAGTTGTGCTTAACAGAAACGTCAAAGGCAAAGAGAACTTGCTTTTCCACCAGATAAATTGTGTCATATTTCACACAAAATGAAGGTGCGAATGAAGGTCCAGAGACAAAAAAGTTAGAGAATGAAGTATGATCCAGAGACAAACAAGTTAGAATTCATACAAATACAAAAATGCAGGCATCCATTCCCATGAACAGCGAAAGGTGCATTTTTAAATACATTCACACACACACACTCACACACACACACACACACACACACATACTGGTTGTGGTGGGGGGAGGAGGAGAGGGGGATAGCGAGAGAGAGAGAGAGAGAGAGAGAGAGAGAGAAGAGAGAGAGAGAGAGAGAGAGAGAGAGAGAGAGAGAGAGAGAGAGAGAGAGAGAGAGAGAGAGAGAGAGAGAGAGAGCGGAAAGGGCAGCTGTTTAACATGGACGTGTCATGAATCTTCAACACAGAAGGAAGGACAGTTAACTCACTGTCAAAGACTGAAAGAGGTGTCATTCCTCGCGGAATACGGAGTAAACGAACGCCAGCAAACTTGCACAAGTGACAAGGCAAAATTCACGAGAACAGTTGCATTTCTGGCTCTTGTTTTCAATATACACTTAATAAACACCTCTATTCAATGCTATTTTGTTTAGTACCCTCAAATCGTGGTGCAAACGGTTCGGAAAACGTGCACGCAGCATTAGTTATTTATCGCGCAGAAATATTTCAGTCCCTTCTTAACACAGATAACCTTATGGAAGGGACTTCACTCTAACCGTGAAAATCGAGAGTTACCTACCTTGATCAACGGATTCATTGCGGTACTTTGCGTCAGTAGTGTGACCGAAAAGATTTGGTCTGCTCGTCGAATAAAAAACTCATTTTTCTTGAAAAAGTGACAGCATCATTTGGAAATGGCTGGGGTGCACGAGCAGAAACTGGTGAAGTATGACGTGTTTGAAAGAGTGTGCCATGGCGAGGGATGGATGACAATACTTTATTGCAATGAAACGAAAGGGGGAAGGAACCCCACCACGTCATTGGTAGTTGAAACGTTTTGTGGGGAGGCCAGCCGCCCCACTTCTGCTGAGGTTGGATGAGAGAACACAGTTTGGAAAGTGAATGTCATGAATCACCATGAAATCGTCAGACAGAGTTGACTGAGTGTCTGTATATATGCAGCAGCAGCGGTGTTGGGTGAGACAACA
>JAWQFJ010022637.1:25000-35000 GCA_034096865.1 Theodoxus fluviatilis | reverse complement strand
AACAAACTGCGTAACTCTTTAAAGCTAGGAGTTCGAGGGGGAGATGTCTCCGGTCAGCCAAACCGAGACGAGTTCGATGAAAATACAAACACCTGTCAGGCCAGGCACGTCAAATGACGTTCGCCTGTTTGGTCAACCGCCTGATTTTGACGCCTGCCACTCAGGCCACGTGACAGCCACAGCGTTGGCCAATTATGCGAGAAACTGCCGCCATAACAGACTTAGAGCCCCATGAAAGATCGACTTCCGTCATTAACCCTACGGTAAGCTGAAAATCGATGAGGTGTGTGTGGTATGAAAACATCGTAAACCAACCACTCATTGCCTCCCTCTTCCCGACCCACATCCCCATCCCCCCACCCCCCATCTTTTTCATGCTTTCCCTTTCCACCTCCCCTACCCCTACTCCACAAATTTTCATCTCTCTCTCTCTCTCTCTCTCTCTCTCTCTCTGTGTTTGTGTGTGTGTGTGTGTGTGTGTGTGTGTGTGTGTGTGTGTGTGTACGCGCGCGCGTGTGTGTGCGTGTGTGTGTGTATGTAAGTGCAACATTTGGTGAAAGCAATACAGAGTTCATGTAGAATTACTGCAGCAAGCGAATTGGGATGTTAGGTGCCACGTGTAACAGACGAAAGACAACCGTAAATGACGTTCTATTCCACGAATTTTATGCTCACATTTGACAAGACTACAATATATCTGTTTGTGATATTTTGTAATCATTGTCACTATGTGGATGGAACAGCTGTGATTTCATCTTGTTTCTTTGTGTGTGTTTTGTTTCGAAATAAAGTATCCGGCTAACATCGTTCAGTGCGATATATCGACATGATATTTTGATGTGTCTTTCTCTCACAAGAAACATGGACGAAGGCACTCTAGTTGATAAATGGGGCCTGCAATCCTTGTAAAGACTCGTCAGTGCAACTCTGCATCGGCAAGCCTTGCTGTGGTTTCACAAATGTTAACATCGAGTTGCATTGGCATTTGGTTGTGTATAGAAAGCCTAGATGCGATATCCTGCAGTACAATTCTGCTTCTAGTCCGGGTGAATATATAATTTTTTCAATAAGTTTTCTCCTTTTTTATTCCTGTGTCCTTGCATGTACACATCTTTTATTTCCCCCTATTCATGTATGCCTGTTTTACGAAATCAAGCAATGCGTTGTACATATAACTGAAGCCCCATGGGAACAAAGCTATTCTAAAGCAAAGTTGCATTGACTGTGTTCACCGTCGACCGCTGCCATCTCCCGCAGTCTTCGCTCTTTGCACTCATCACTTCGCCTCTGTCTCCTCCTCCACATGCCTGCTCTTCCTGACATAGGCTCCCTCCCTGCACTAGGCCTTTCATTCGTCTTGCTTCATGACAGACACGGAGGGAAGGATGGGGAAGGTGATGTGGATGGAGGTAGAGGAGGCGTCATTATCCTTCCTCTAACGTCCAAGCCCCTTTCTCGAGCACGCTCGCTGACTGGCGAACGTCGACGCGGGAACATGAATTCTTCAGAAGGTAATCGGACCGGCAGACGGTCACGTCAAGATCTAATAGCTCCGCAATATATCTCGGTCTCAGCCCGATTTTGAAGCTTGTAAGTTCCCTGGCCAAACTAACTCTACGGAACGGGGGAGCCGTGAAGTTTCGCCGAGACGCTTCCAGAGTTTTCAATGGTTCAGCTTGAAACGTGAGGGGAATTATGTCTCCGTGTCGTAAGCTACTGTCTTCGAGGAGTGAAAGGTGGACGGAGGTCTGTTTGTAAATTTTGAAAATGCTTAGCTAGAGTTTTGTAGAAGACTGGTATGATAAACTTTATTCCGGGAGTTAAAAAAAGGAACTTCGCAAAAGTTCATTTTGGGAGATGATCCTCTGCAAAACCTTCGGAATAATCTTGATGAAACATAACATTGACAGACAGGTATCAAGATGGAACAATTCTTGCTGAATGGCCCGGTTTTAACACACACGCAGACACACACACACACACACACACACACACACACACACACACACACACACACACACACACACACACACACATGGAGAAATAAAAAGTGATAGCAGGGAACCCCAGGTGACCTGATGTTTCGAGGTTATAAAAACAGCTCGTTCGGTGTTGCCAGGCTGCAAAATTATTGTCAGTGAACAATAATAGTCTGATAGGTTTAAAATGGCCATACGATTTTACCCCCGGTCTTTGACGGATGTGCATCATCTGTGTGCATTCTAATGTCAGACTCATTAGCACGGCATAAGTGACTGGTGCGGTGACCGTGTCGGTAAGAATGGGTAGGCATCAAATCAAGCCAGCACTACAGGAGGTTACCAGCCAGCTGGGGCCAATTGGGACCATTGCGGTAAAGACGGCTTCAATAAAGCTTGAAAATGGGATCACAATCAATGCATCCGCAATATGGGAGGCCACAGGAAAAGGTTGGATTGTCCGGAAGTTCGCGTCAGTTGCTTCAGGTTGTTCGCTTCAACTTCGTGCTTGCCTAAGTGATATCCCTTCTAAACGTTACATAATGTCTTTTGTGTACTATTGGAAACGTAATATGGCAGTATTGTTGTCATTTAACAACATATTCATGCGATATCCTGTACAAGCTGCATGGCGTGGTTGCATCATCCTCGAAATTAGCCTATGACTATGAATGATGTGCTGCTGCGTTAAATACAACTTGGCAAGGGTTAAACAAATGGTCATATGACTCTATAACTTTAGAGAGTTGATGCATGCATGTGTCATTCTACGTGTAGTATTGCCTGCGAACTGAAACGAATTTTAACTTTTCGACGATATGTGCGCAGAATCCCGTAACATCTAATAACTATTAAATGAGCACATACCGACTACTATAATGCAATATCAAGCACTTGAGATTACAAATGAATCCAGGCGATGGTGAATATAGTAACGTCACCGACGTGGCTCATTGCGCAATCACAACCAGGCTGAGATGCATCATCGCACAAAACGGTCTTGTAGGCGGGGGTGAACGTGCAACGTCAACCGAAATCAGTGTAAATCCACCCAGTGGAAATGCAATATCCATTGTAACTTTTTCAGGTCAGTTCTTTGAAACATGCTGTCTGTTTGAAATGCAATATCGAGCACAACGTTTGTAAAGGCAGAGGTGAACGTGATACGTCACCCAAACTCGATACAAATCCGCCTATTGGAAATGCAATTATAAACACTTACCGTGTCCACGGCGTATCAAGCTACCCTTCAGATTGTTATGACGGATCCGATCACCGCTGGGATGCAATCCCAGGCAGATCCACCCGGGCCCTCTGACCTCCAGACCCAGACATCAGCTTCCCTTTTCCGGGGACTTGAGGCCGATTTCATGAAGACCACGGACCCAGTGGCAGCTCAGTTTACTGCATTGCGTCACACCCTTCGGAGCAAATGGACAGCACCGACAACGCCCTCCTGGAGGAGGACAGTCTCCCTGAGGAGGCAGAGGAAGACACGAGCAACTGGGCGGTTCAACAGCTCCTCGACTCCTTCAACCAAGCCCCAGAGGAGGAGAGGGCGAAGGATGAGGACGATGTCTTGGCTGGCTCCCGAAACTGGCTTAAAGAGGAAGATGATGGACCGCCGCTGTTGACATAAATAGCCGATATAACTGATCGGCTCACTAGCATCGGCATCAGCGACAGGGAGTTTCATGAACAATTGAGGATCTACAACGTCCCTAAAACTTCCTGTAGCCTCACCAAAGTTCGTGTCAGTTATATCATCTGGGACTCTCTTCATTAACGGGCATGGGTGACAGATGCAACCATGCAGACGATCCGGGCCCCACCCGTGGCAGGCATCACAGCCGTGGCCAGGCTGGCGGACAAGCTGAAAGAGGCCAAGAATCGCGAGATCTTGGCCCTTTCGATGGCCCCCCTGGCCCTTCATGGGCGAGCCAACAAAGACCAAAACCTCAAAAGATGGGAGCTTCTGAAGGGAGAAGTCAGCAAGGACTATAAACACCTCTTTGCTGGGGAGCAGCCGAGCACTTCTTTGCTATTTGGAAACCTTTCCGAGGCGATCAAGACCATCGCCGATAGGAACCTGATTATAAAAAAGCTGCTTCCAGACTGATCCAAGTGGCGAGAATCTGCCCTTCGCTACAGACCACGGAGTGCCACATGGGGAATGTCATCGTATCCTGCAAGAGGACATACCTCAACCAGATCTTCTTGTCCGGCGGGGAGGCCCTACCATACCAGCAAGCGAACTTCCACACCTCGAAAAGGGAGTCGGGGAACACATTGACCTCCTCAGCTGACCAGGAGGTAAGCCCAACATCACTTCCCTCGCCAGCGGGCAGATTGAGACATTTCATCCACAACTGGCAGACACTCACTAGAGATCGGTCAATACTGGAAAATGCGTCTTGCTGTCGCATTGACCTGAGCATGATTTTGTCCCCAGGACTGCCTTACCTGTTCATTGCATAGTTGGTAAAGAGGAGCAGGATGCAGCTAATGGCATCGGTTGCGATTATTTTAAATGAGGGATACTTGAAAAGAGACATCGTTGTGATGATAAGGTCATTTCATATATCTTTCTCAGGCCCCCAAAAGATGGTATTTACATACTGATCCTAAATATGAAACAATTGAATGAGAAATTAGAATGTGTACACTTTAAGATGGGCACATTTGTCCTTGCCGTCAAGCTAGCGTATATTAACTGTTACATGGTCTCAATAGACCTTCAGGATACATAGTATTTCACGGCTGTAAAAATGAGCCTCTCGGGGGCTGTTTTGTTTTGCCGCATAGCCTAGTTTCCCTGTTGGCTGAGGGGGACAAAATCTGGGTCAGTCGATGCCCAGCGGTTTTCCCTCTTTGTTCCCTAGTGATGAGAGCATCAGAATGAATAATTTTATGCAAGTTTGGCTCACCCGTACTCCTCATTCATAATTTTTGTCGCCTGACTGTTTGTACTTAGTGTTTTGCTGCTCCAGTAGAAGACAACAGAATTCAATTTAGACTTCATGTCTTGGAGTGTAATGATGCAGAGTGAGTGCACCCCTGCTGGCTCGTTTATGAACAATGGAGCGGGAGGAGCACACAGTGACAATTAATTTTAGACACTCAATTCACTGTGTAGAGTGTGTGGAGAAAAATCAAAGAGACAACGTGACAGTTTTCCTGTTAGACTGTGCAAGAACTATGCTACAGTTCTTCAAAATATTCATGGAATGACTGTGAATACTAATGAGTGACGTCCTCTTGCATATAGCATAAAGATGGAGCTTCATTTTTTCATTAGACTTTCCCGTCATTTGCTCCTGCAGAATACTTGTAACAGTTAAGCCTACTCGGTGTACAAACATGTTGTTTTGAAACCCTGTTTCATGTCAGAATATTAACGTCGTTGATAAGAAGAGTACTCGACGTACTCTCCTGAATGTTGCAAATGCAAATGTTTTCGCTGAAGAAACAAACAAAAGGACAAAACCTTAATGTTGATATGTGTAATGCCAAGAATATTAAACTTGTTTGACTACAAAAGGACCGAGAACAACTTTAATTTCCATGAAAAATCTGCAGACCATTTCCTAAGTTTCCCTGTGTTGCTACTCCTCTCCAGTGTGCATAACGGACGGTAGCCTGGAAAATTACATTCTCATGGTCTTCAAGGAAGTCTAAATGATAACTAGGTAAGTGACACCACTGCATGACTTATTGCTAGTTTCATTCCGCTAAGTAGATTTACTTGAGAAATTAGCATGTTTTCTGCATAGGTTGTCAAAGTTAAAGAATTTTTCCTTCAGGTCAAATATCATCACTGCAAACTCATAACACAAAAGTGGCATGCAGCAATTCGTCACCAATGCTGCATATACTGTATTTGATATCATTTGAAAGAGTATTGCTCGAGCTATATGAATGGTTCCATCTAGATGTGTCTACTTTGTTGTCTCGTGTAGCAAGAGATAGGGCTGTATCAGATTACACCCAGCCACAGCAGGCAGGAAATTCCCAGCCAAGCCTCCAAACTAAAGAGGTTGCTCTGGTACAGCCGTGATTCAGCCTCCATTCTTGAATAATGCAGTAAATATATCAAATTTCATTGGAACGAGCAATCATTTACTTTCACTTCCATGCCAAATGGACACTGCCTAGCCCATAGGAAATTCACCAAGCTTCTGACACCCTACCGCCCATCCATCCATCCATCCCTAAGTGCTTTGTGGATGACGAGGGAAATCGAGATGTGAATTTTGCCCTATCGCTCTTTATGCTTTGAAGCCTCTGCGGGCTGATGGGCAGTGGGACTCGATATGATGGATATGATGGGACTGATTAGATGAATTGTACTAGACTCCACTGTCGTGAAGTGTTTTTATACTTTAGTAAAGATTGGTGTTTCTTAACGTTGTGACCTTATATAGCCTACAAGGCTGATAGGCGCTTAAACTCAATCCATCCATCCATCCATCTGAAGCCCTGTTTTTCCTGGTTAGAACAGCTTGGACACACGAATGTTTCATACTCGGATTACTTTCTTCTGATTTCCGACACATTCCCTAAATGCCATAAAAATGTGCAAGACACTGTGGGGTTGTTGGATAAGTTTGGTTTTCTGGTAAATCACGAGAAATCTATCACAACTCCTTCATCTCGGATAACCTTTCTTGGATGTATCATTGACTAGATGGTTTACCCGTCTCCACCTTTTCCCGTCTCCACCTGTTCCCGTCTCCATCTTTTCCCATCTCCACCTGTTCCCGTCTCCACCTTTTTCCGTGTCCACTGGTTCCCGTCTCCACCTTCTCCCATGTCAACCTTTTCCTGTGTCCACTTTTTCCCGTGTCCACCTTTTCCTGTCTCCACTTTTTCGCGTCCCCACCTTTTCCCGTCTTCACCTTTTCCCATCTCCGCCTTTTCCCGTCTCCATCTTGACCCGTAAAACCTCATGCAGCATGAAGCACACGTTGGAGCCGAGTTGCCTCCCTTTACCCTCTCACGAAGCATACGTTGGAGCCGAGTTGCCTCCCTTTGCCGTCAACAGTCCCATGACTAAAAAGTTCCAGAGAGAATATCTCCAGAACGGTCAAAGGTACGTCTTCCAAAATGCGACGACTACCCCATCCAGTCACGGGGGAGCGACATGCCAAATTTCGCGGAGATCCGTGCATGGGCGGCACAACGCATAGAGCGGATGGACAGACAGAGATCCGCACAGATAGACAGAAACAGTTTGGGTTTTACTTATATAGATTCAGAGTCAATGCGAGTTACGCTCACTCTACAAAAACTTGATTCCTGTAAATCCATCATACACTACCTCTTGCAGAAGAAGAAAGCATCAAATCGCAAGGTTGCACAACTTGTAGGGAAAGTGGCGTCATGCTTTCCTACAGTAGTCCCTGGCCTTTTGCACTATAGGAGCACTGACATTGCAAAGGATAAACTCATGCAAAGATACAACGGTAACTTTGATGCTCTTAAGACAAGTGACCAGTCTGTACGACTGGACTTGCAGTGGTGGATGGATAACATGGACACTGCCTATGCAGACAGCCTGCCTCATCAGGTAGATATTGAACTCGCTACAGATGCCTCCTCACAAATATGGGGTGCTTGTTGTCAAGGAATAGCTCCTGGAGGTAGATCGACCGTAGAAGAAGCTGAGCCACATATCAGTTGCTTGGAACATGCAGCAGCCTTTCTGGCCTTAAAAATTTTCTACATAAAATTGAAGGGGAAACATGTCCTCATTCACCTTGACAAAGTTACAGAAGTATAACGTGAAAGAGATGGGGTAGGGGGTGGGAGTGGGGTGGGGGGAGCAGATCAGCTGTATGCAAAAGCATAGCAAATGGGAATTGGCAGTGGTGCATCGCCAGTGATACTCATATCAGCGCATTCTTCATTCCAGGTTGTGATCATGTCTTGGAAGACAGACAGTCTATGCTTTTAATGACAGCCTAGAATGGGGTATGCATTAGGCAGTCTTTGCAGATTTCACCCGCAATTTTGGCTCCTTCACAGCTGATATATTTGCATATAGACTAACTTGCAGAATGCGTAGATACATTGCTTGGACACCTGACCCAGAGGCTCTCGCAATTGATGCTGTCCTACTCAGTTGGAAAGGGAACAGTTCTTTGCATTCCTACTATTCCGCATTCTTCCTAAATGTGTCCAAAAAACCGACATGGTGAAGCTGAAGGAGTTCTAATCATTCCATAATGACCCACATAGGCATGGTTCACTAGTGTTGGGACAATGCTTGTTGATTTCTCCGGATGCTTGCCACAACTGGGAGACCATATCATTCATCGAGGGACCACAAGACCCATCCACAGGGGAAACATAGACGCTGCAAATGGTACAGCCTTGCTAAGATAGCAGTTGCCTTTGTGTCAGGGCAACGTATGATGAGAGAGACTTTTCTCAGAAAGCTGGCAACCTTATCAGGGAGGGCTGGAGAAAATCTAGTAAAAAACAATATGACTGCTATCTTTAAAAATTGGCAGAATATTGTCATAGAAAACAAATCGTGGTAGTGCTCCCTTTCTAGCTTGGGTCATTAACATCCTCACTGACCTTGACAAGAGAGGAGCCAGGTGTGGTGCTCGGAATACAGCCGGATTAGCCCTCGCATCCTATTTAACCCCAACAGATGGTTCCTCATTCGGCTCGCATCCTCTTACAGCCAGACTGCTCAAAGGTGTCTCTGAGACCCGACCCAGCAGGCCTGTATATGCTGAGACCTGGGATGTTGCTGAAGTCCTAAACTTCCTTAGGACAAAAATGCTCCTCTCTAACTTCAAGCTCAGAAATTAGACTTTGGAGCCAGTCATGATGTTAGGTCTGTAACAGCACAAAAATATCAAACCTTACACCTCTTAGACAGTGCTAACATTACAGAGACACCTCCTAAATTCTTCTTCAAACTAACCTCCCCGGTTAAAGCATCAAAACCAGGCATACAACTACCAGTCACTGAGCTACACAAATACCGGGAAGACTATGTGTGTATGTGTGTTTGTGTGCGCGCGCACGCGTGTGTGTGTGTGTGTGTGTGTGTGTGTGTACAGAGCGCTTGAACAATACCTCCGATGCATGAGCGCTCTAAGGAAGTGTTTCATGTTATTTGTGCGTTTTGAAAAGTCTCACAACCCTATGGTCAGAGACTGTCAGTAGATGGGTGAGCACAGCCAGGAAGGAAACTGGTACTGGTGTGAGGAAATACAAAACCTCACAGCACCAGGTCTGCTGCCACAACATCGGCAAGTCGGAAGAAACTTGCAATCCACGACACACTGGCTGTGGCAGGACAGTGCAGGGAAGACACGTTCAGGAGATATTACCAGAAACACACTGGTTCTCACAAGAACTTCTCTGAGCAAGTACTTGCTAGCCACTATTAAGTCACTTTGCTTGCAACATGCTGTTTGTCATGTTCAGTGTCAGTAGGGTGCTCAGTGTTGCACTCCTCATTATTTCCCTAATTCTGAGAAATAAACTAGTGTAACCTTGCGTTGTTCGTGCTGTTTGCTCAACTTATCCACCCTAGGTTACAGACGTTCCCCAGGGCTTTGAAATTTCATGTGGCCCTCTGCAGTGCGAATGCATTCCGTGTAATTAGAAAGTTTCACGAAACTAACCTGTTGAAGTGATAATTGGAGTTATACTATATGCTTTTGCATCGTCGGGAGATCACACACACACACACACACACACGCGCGCGCGCACACACACACATACACACACACATACACACACACACACTTCCCCTTCTCGTTCTCCCATTTGTTTGATTGGGCTGGAGAACGTGCTCAAGACTGTTAAGTCTGAGGCGAACTTCCAGACAGTCCATCTCTCTCCTGTTTCCTCCCGGCAGTGCGAAGTCTGAGGCGAACTTCCAGACAGTCCACCTCTCTCCTGTTTCCTCCCGGCAGTGCGAAGTCTGAGGCAAACTTCCAGACAGTCCACCTCTCTCCTGTTTCCTCCCGGCAGTGCGAAAGCATTGAGTGTAA
>JAWQFJ010022637.1:0-20000 GCA_034096865.1 Theodoxus fluviatilis | reverse complement strand
CCCCGTCTCTAATGGCAGAAGGAAGAAGGTGGGTGTGTGGAACCGTACATATGCAATGAAGACACACTCAGAGCAGGATGGGCTCAGCCTCTGAAGCAGAGATTCTGGCATCCTTGTTTCAAGCTGATGCGGGTCCACGCGGGGACTGGATGAGAGGGCAGTCCTCAGGACAGGGTTACGCATGCCTCGAAGTTTGCCAGCGGATATGACACCGCGAGAACCCAGTGACAAATCACACCGATCGATGTATCGACCAGTCTCCCCCTCTATTCCTCGCGTCTGAGAAGCCTCCCTTGCGTGTTGCGTCTCCCCTGCATATTTCGGACTCAATGAAGCACGAGAGGAGCTTGACGGCTACTTTTTTCCCCCGGAGTTTTCTTTTGGAAAAGGTTTTTCTTCTTATTTTTTTTGTTTTCCTCTGCGAGTGGAAACGCTGATCAGCAGGCATCCTTTTTTACCCTACACAAGAGAGGTCATATGCTTGCATCTATAACAGCTAAAGACTTTTTTTAAGACAACCAAATGACGCAAAGATATGTTTTCATTGCATGAAAGCTTTTGAAAGCTATTTATATTCATATATATTCATGTGTCTATCTGTCGCAGAAAGACGCAGTAATTTGAAATACTTCGAGACGCAATGAAAAGGGCTTTTATCTGCTGCCTATGTGCATGCGATTGTTGTGAAATATTAGAGGTGACATAATATGACAATTCGCCTTCTTTTAACCCCAGACAACTTTTTTTCTTAAAATCAACTTACAGTTTCCGCTTTCATTTAACAAATTTGCGCATCAAACCCCTGAATCTTTTCTACACACGAAAAATATTTCCAACGTCTTCAAGGGCTTACAACAACACGCAAGGTCACCGATGAGTCATTCCCAGGAAGCCAGGTGTTTATAACCTTGGCAGCTCCGACTCTTGAGGCATCCTGAGGCCACATGCTGAGGAGGCCGAGAATGAAAGAAGTGGACATCTGCAGGCTCCATAGACAGACAGAGTGGGGGTGGGCCCTACGCTTGACAGTCAAGCTGCTCCATTACTGGAGCCTTAAGGAAGTCAATCTTGGAGAGAACAAGAGAAGGAGAGAGAGAGAGAGAGAGAGAGAGAGAGAGAGAGAGAGAAAGAGAGAGAGAGAAAGAGAGAGAGAGAGAAAGAGAGAGAGAGAAAGAGAGAGAGAGAGAGAGAGAGAGAGAGAGAGAGAGAACGAACGAACTTTACTTTACAAGGGTAGTGAATTAGGCAATAGTGCCTTACATTCAGCCCTTGAGGCAAAATATTCAAGTGTGGTGAGAGAGAGAGAGAGAGAGAGAGAGAGAGAGAGAGAGAGAGAGAGAGAGAGAGACAGAGAGAGAGAGTCAGTCTAATTATCGCAAGAATTATACATGTACAATTTCTTAAGCATACTAAATGGGTAGATAGTGTACCAGAGAAGCAAAATTCAAATATGGAACTTGACGTAACTACAATGACATATACATAAAAAACAATTTTCTAAACATCCAAATGTTAAAAACAAATAACATACATGTAGGCCAAAGCCTTTTGATGTACACTCCCTCCCCTACTCCCCCACTCCCAATCAGCCGGAACCCCTCCAATATTTCAGCCAGGGGTGGCCTGAAGTAAGCATATGTGAAAAATGGACAATATAGGATACACACTTAGCCGTTCCACTGTCTAGACGTCGGATGAAAGCGTGGAAAACTATGTCATACGATGATGCCTGAGAATAGTGCGAATGTTTTCTTTAAACATAGGCAAAGACTTGATACATTTTATGTCATCAAGCAGTGTATTCCACAGAGCAGCCCTAGAGTAAGATAGGCTCGATTTGAACAAATCGATGCGAGGCTGAGGCAGGAGAAATGTGTCATGTCCTCTGTGTCCACCTGCGTATCTCTCTGTTTGCCTGAGATAGTTATGGAGAATTTAAGGATTTCAGGACATGAATACAAGGCGAACTTTGCAACAGAGGGAGAGTGGAGGGAAAGCAGCAGTCTACTACTATGATTTTACGATGTTCATATTTCTCCTACATCAAGCATTGCTCTCTCTGTCTCTGTCTGTCTGTCTGTCTGTCTGTCTGTCTGTCTGTCTGTCTGTCTGTCTGTCTGTCTGTCTATTTGTCTGTCTGTCTGTCTGTCTGTCTGTCTGTCTGTCTGTCTGTCTGTCTGTCTGTCTGTCTGTCTGTCTGTCTGTCTGTCTGTCTGTCTGTCTGTCTGTCTGTCTCTCTCTCTCTCTCTCTTTCCCCCCCCCTCTCTCTCTCTCTCTCTCTCTCTCTCTCTCTCTCTCCTTGCGTGTGCGTCTAAACGAATTGCTCTGGAAATCAATACAGATAAGACCAAAGTCATGGTTTTCCGGAGAGGAGGGCACCTAGCACAAGGGGAAAAATGGTTCTTAAATGGAAAACAACTTGATGTAGTGAATAATTATAAATATCTGGGTTATACGTTTTCTACTAGACTCTCAACAACAGTATCTTTAGACAGCTTGGCTACTGCAGCAAAACAAAAAACAATTCATCTGTTTAAAATGATGTGGAGCCTTAAGAATATGAAACCTGGAATATTTTTCCGTCTCTATGACGCACAGGTCCAGTCTTCCCTACTATATGCGGCAGAGCTATGGGGTCTTGAGGAACATAAAAGTGTAGAAAAAGCTCACCTGTTTGCTTGTAAACGCTTTTTAAATGTGGACTATAGAACACCTAACAGTTTGGTTTATGGAGAAACAGGAAGGTTTCCACTTGCCATAAACAGTACAATGAGAGCAATAAAGTACTGGTTAAAACTTACTAAAATGACCGATGATAGGCTACCCAGGCAAGCATACCTCATGTTGTCTAACACAAAGATCCCAGATGATCGAAACTGGGCAAAGTTAGTTGCAAATGTAATATGCAAGGCCGGCTATGCGTATATCTGGAGAAATGGAGGCACTACTACTGAGAGAAGTTTTCTTGTAAACTTGAAAAATAGGCTGCAAGATTGCTATAGGCAGAGTTGGAACAGCAAAATTCGTGAAAGTGAAAGATTCAGAATGTTTCGATCCTTCAAAAGAACCTTAGAAAGTGAAAAATACTTAGAATACATTGAGATTAAAAAATTCAGAGATGTATTTATCCGGTTTAGATTTGGAGTGAATGATTTACTTGTTAATAAACAATCTATGCGCAGCCACAATATAGACCAACATTGCCTCCTTTGTGGTGAGATTGAGAATGAGAAACATTTTCTATTTTATTGTCCTTTGTATAATGATCTACGTAATAAATACATAAATGAATACATCAAATGTCCAGAAGCTGCTGATGCCACCTTTTTGATAGATGGACGTGGATACATGAAAACACGCAAGGTAGCAATGTATCTTTATTATGCCTTCCGATTACGAGACCAATTTCTTGCTAGTTTAGAATATGACCATGAACAATAATGTTATGATGAAAGAATGTGCGTTAATACTATTTTTATACTGTTTCCATTGTTTGATTGTTACCGATATGTACTAGCCAATGTGTTCACTTGGATTGTACACCTTGTTTCAAATTGTGGCTCAAGTATACTGGCTCCTAAAAAAGAAGCATGTATGTATTGTTGTGATGGGCCGGTGGCCTAAACAATAAAATCAATCAATCAATCAATCAATCTCTCTCTCTTTCTCCCTCCCTCTCTCTCTCTCTCTCTCTCTCTCTCTCTCTCTCTATGTGTGTGTCTCTGTCTGCGTGTCTGCCTGCCTGCCTGCCTGCCTCTCTCTCTCTCTCTCTCTCTCTCTCTCTCTCTCTCTCTCTCTCTCTCTCTCTCTCTCTCTCGAGCTCCTGACATGGAAGCAAGTCGTGCATGTACTTGTGATGGGCCGGTGGCCTAAACAATAAAGTCAGTCAGTCAGTCTCTCTTTCTCTCTTTCTCTCTCTCTCTCTCTCTCTCTCTCTCTCTCTCTCTCTCTCTCCTTATCTGTCACTCTGTGCCTCACTCTGTGTCTCACTCTGTCTCACTCTGTGTCTCACTCTGTGTCTCACTATATGTCTCACTCTGTATCTCACTGTCTCTCTCTATCTCTATCTCTCTCTCTCTCTCTCTCTCTCGTGCTTGTGAGTACACTTGTCTGTCTCGGCTTTTCTGCTTTGTATGTCAGTTTGTCTTCCCGTCTCTCTTTGTGTCTACGTGCATGCCTGTAGGACAGAATGTGTATTAGATTTTGTAAATAGTATTGCAGTTTTGCTTCTTTATTTATCTGTCTGTATGTCTAGTCATTCCTGGCTGTTTGTCCGATTGTCAGCCTATCTGTCTGCCCAAACCTACGTCTTTTAGAAACGCGCTTTATGTTCAAGGTTTATTTCTAGGGAACGCAGACATGTCGATTGCAATGAGGAAACTGGCGTCCAGAGCGGGGATTGAAACACGGCACCTCATCACCTCGAGCCGCCGCCAGCAGATCGCGTCTGACTCCAGTCCTCAACAAGAAATGTTCATCAGCAAAACTGGCTTCTTCCGCTTTGGTCAATGTACATCGTACTCTTGCAGGGGAGATAATCTCTAACCGATCTGCGAAAGTGCGAATGCAGAAAGGATGTATCCACACTCACTCACAATCGGACACGAGAAGCTCTACAGGGCGTATATGTAGATATGCTTTGATCGTGGTGATTGAATGTGACATTCTGTATATGTCTACCCACATCTCCCTCCGTCCTCTTTCTCCGTCTGCTGCCTCTCGTTCCACCACCCCTTCTTTCTTCCGCCGCCTTTTCCTGCGTGTTTCCATGGGAACGTCCCCGATGACCAGGGCCAGGTGACTGGGTGGGGGGCTAAATGCTGAGAGCTGCTGCCGTATTTCAGGGGCCATCCAGTGGAAGACGCGCTGCCACTGCCGTCAGGGAGTCAGTTCTGGGTGTCACGGTGACTCTCATGGCGCGACGCTGGAGGCGAGTGCACAAAACCCTCTCACCCCGACATGCAGAGCAGAGTGTGCAGCATACAAGGGGTTATGCTGCTCTATTTCCACGCGTTCCTTGCAGGGAGCAGAGTCAGGGAACTATTTTCTCCGCTCCCGCGACCAAACACTCACTTATTTTCCTCAAGATGCACTTATGGGATCGTGTAAGACTCCATCAGCTTCTTATAGAACAGAGGCTATTTATGGGAGGTTTATTTCCAGGCTACCATGTCCTACGTAGACGTAAACAGACTGATAGCGTTAGGCTTGACCGTGTTGCACCGTCAATGCAACCTTGAGGTGACTCTCGACCCATCCGCTGATGATCTAGCAGTTGTTATTTGAGTGCAGACTGAATCATTATGCTAAATACAGAAGCGCCAGGAGCGTTTTCCTGTCATCCACATCAGCTGCCGTTCTCCCCTGCTGGGCTCTGAGGCCCACCATAGTGACTCCACCAGGGGGGCTCCACCAGAGGGGGCTCCAAATGGCCGGAGAGGCTTCTGGGGTTACAGCAACATGGATCGTCGTCGTCGTCGTCGTCATCATCATCATCATCATCATCATCATCATCATCATCATCATCATCATCGTCATCGTCATCATCATCATCATCGTCGTCGTCGTCATCGTCGTCGTCGTCGTCATCAACGTCGTTGTCGTCTTCGTCGTCACCGTCGCCGCCTTTGTTGTTGTGAATGTTGTTGTTTGTTTCTTTGCATGTTTTTCCTCCTGACGATTTGTCGACAGGCGGCATCCCAGTCAGAAATATATTGCGTTCCTTGCTGTTCAGGAATCACTGTGCGCGTGTTTAACACCGTCCGAAATTGTCTTCCCGCGTCAGATTGAGAAGATTCCAGTGAAGTGAAAGTGCATTCTGCTGATACAGCCGTATGGTGGCCTGCCCCTGTCACCATGGTAACCATGGAACCACAGTCACGCCTGACTGGAATGCATAGCCGGCACTCATCCAGTCTGCACTCACATAGCATGTACTCATCCAGTCTGCACTCACATAGCATGTTCTCATCCAGTCTGCACTCACATAGCATGTACTCATCCAGTCTGCACTCACATAGCATGTACTCATCCAGTCTGCACTCACATAGCATGTTCTCATCCAGTCTGCACTCACATAGCATGTACTCATCCAGTCTGCACTCACATAGCATGTACTCATCCAGTCTGCACTCACATAGCATGTACTCATCCAGTCTGCACTCACATAACATGTACTCATCCAGTCTGCACTCACATAACATGTACTCATCCAGTCTGCACTCACATAGCATGTACTCATCCAGTCTGCACTCACATAGCATGTACTCATCCAGCCTGCACTCACATAGCATGTACTCATCCAGTCTGCACTCACATAGCATGTACTCATCCAGTCTGCACTCACATAGCATGTACTCATCCAGTCTGCACTCACATAGCATGTACTCATCCAGTCTGCACTCACATAGCATGTACTCATCCAGTCTGCACTTACATAGCATGTACTCATCCAGTCTGCATTCACATAGCATGTACTCATCCATTATGCATTCATATAGCCTGCCCGTCAGGTCCAATCTATCATTGATCGCTGTGTTGATATCGGATCTGTGTGCGTGTTTCTTCACACCACTGATGGAAGGAGCAGCAGCAGCAGAAGCAGCAGCAACAACAGCAGCAGCAGCAGCAGAAGTAGAAGCAGAAGCAGGAGGAGGAGGAGGAGGGGGGGAGGGGGAGGGGGAGGGGGAGGGGGGAGGAGGAGGAGGAGGAGGAGGAGGAGGAGGAGGAGGAGGAAGAGGAGGAGGAGGAGGAGGAGGAGGAGGAGGAGGAGGAGGAGGAGGAGGAGGAGGAGGTGATGACAAAGAAGAAGCCTCCATGATGCCCTAAAAATGCCACGACCTTTTTTTCGAAAAGGTGCACGTAGTCCTCGAATGTTACCATTTGAAGTCAAATCTATGTGTAGTTCTCAAACTCCGCCGCTCAGTCAGGAAGCTGTAATAAAAATCCGCCGCTCAGTCAGGAAGCTGTAATAAAAATCCGCCGCTCAGTCAGGAAGCTGTAATAAAAATCCGCCGCTCAGTCAGGAAGCTGTAATAAAAATCCGCCGCTCAGTCAGGAAGCTGTAATAAAAATCCGCCGCTCAGTCAGGAAGCTGTAATAAAACTCCGCCGCTCAGTCAGGAAGCTGTAATAAAAATCCGCCGCTCAGTCAGGAAGCTGTAATAAAAATCCGCCGCTCAGTCAGGAAGCTGTAATAAAACTCCGCCGCTCAGTCAGGAAGCTGTAATAAAAATCCGCCGCTCAGTCAGGAAGCTGTAATAAAACTCCGCCGCTCAGTCAGGAAGCTGTAATAAAAATCCGCCGCTCAGTCAGGAAGCTGTAATAAAAATCCGCCGCTCAGTCAGGAAGCTGTAATAAAACTCCGCCGCTCAGTCAGGAAGCTGTAATAAAAATCCGCCGCTCAGTCAGGAAGCTGTAATAAAAATCCGCCGCTCAGTCAGGAAGCTGTAATAAAACTCCGCCGCTCAGTCAGGAAGCTGTAATAAAAATCCGCCGCTCAGTCAGGAAGCTGTAATAAAACTCCGCCGCTCAGTCAGGAAGCTGTAATAAAAATCCGCCGCTCAGTCAGGAAGCTGTAATAAAAATCCGCCGCTCAGTCAGGAAGCTGTAATAAAACTCCGCCGCTCAGTCAGGAAGCTGTAATAAAACTCCGCCGCTCAGTCAGGAAGCTGTAATAAAACTCCGCCGCTCAGTCAGGAAGCTGTAATAAAAATCCGCCGCTCAGTCAGGAAGCTGTAATAAAACTCCGCCGCTCAGTCAGGAAGCTGTAATAAAACTCCGCCGCTCAGTCAGGAAGCTGTAATAAAACTCCGCCGCTCAGTCAGGAAGCTGTACGCACCCTCACACGACATCTTCTCTGAGAAACATGACTGCCAATGCTGTTAGTGGATCGCACTTGAAAATCGACGAAATAGTTCTATTGCGGCTTTTGAGTGCGCTCGTCCCCGATGTGTTCAGAGTCTCTTTGCAATCTCCATTTGGAAACTGGGAGCTGGTCAGCGTTGCTTTCACCATTGTTAGAATCGTGCTCTGTCGGCGTGACCTAGACAGCAGCCCGCCATTTTGCGCCCTCATGTTTCCAGATTGACTCCTTAGCCCAATTCCTTGACCTGCCCAGGCCTCCCCTGATTAGCTCTACCCCTCCCATAGGATGAAGGTCAGGTTGGAATTAGTGCTGCTGAGCCGAAAGTTGTTGTGCCTCGTAGCAGGAATTTTCCTTGGCATGGGTTCCTCTCTGCAGCCGGCCACCCCCAAACGTCCGCTGATCGTGGAGGTGAGTGGCGGCAGCCTTGCATCATAAAGAGCGTGGCGGCTCCAGTGGCGTGCTGATGGGCGGCAAAGCGGCCATTACTTCAGTCCAGCCGTCCTCCACATGCCTGCTGCTGGCAGCCAGCCCAACCTACCTTTTCTTCCTCGCACACTGCTCTTGGTGATGGGAATGGACTGTGGCGCCTCGCCGTTTCGAAGTGGCCATTGTCTGGATGATTTGCTTTTAAAGAATACGTCTGTATATTTGTTTGCTTGTTTGTTTGTTTGTTTACGTGTGTATGTGTGCGTGCGTGTGCGCATGTGTGCGTGTGCGTATGCATGTGTATTGTTTGTGTGTGTGTTTGAGATAGAGGGGAAGAGAGATAGAGAGAGATACAGAGAGAGGTGAGGAGAGTGCGAGAGAGAGACGGGGGGGGGGGGAGGAGAGAAGGAGAGAGAGAGAGGAAGGGAGGGAGGGAAAGAGAGGGAGGGAGGGAGAAAGAGAGGAAGAGAGAGAGAAAGAGGGAGAGAGAGAGACAGAGAGAGAGTGAGAGAGAGAGAGAGACAGACAGACAGACAGACAGACAGACAGACAGACAGACAGACAGACAGACAGACAGACAGAGACAGAGAGAAAGACAGAGAGAGAAAAAGACAGAGAGAGACAGAGACAGAGAGAGACACAGAGAGAGACAGAGAGAGAGAGACAAAGAGAGAGAATGAAAGAGACACAGAGAGAGAAAGACAGAGAGAGACAGAGAGAGAGAAAGACAGAGAGACAGAAAGAGACAAAGAGAGAGAAAGACAGAGAGAGACAGAAAGAGAGAAAGACAGAGAGAGACAGAAAGAGAGACAGAGAGAGAAAAAGACAGAGAGAGACAGAGAGAGACAGAGAGAGAAAGACAGAGAGAGACTGAAAGAGAGACAGAGAGAGAGAAAGACAGAGAGAGACAGAAAGAGAGACAGAGAGAGAGATGCTCCACAGCATCCTCCACAGCATCATCTACAGCATGCTCCACAGCATGCTCCACTCCACAGCATCCTCCTCAGCATGCTCCACAGTATGCTCCACATCATCCGCTACAGCATGCTCCACAGCATCATCCACAGCATGCTCCACAGTATGCTCCAAGGCATCCTAACGAGGATCGGACACCATGGTTGCTTGGAACCTGGACAGCGCTGTCACGAAAGTGAGGAGGACGCTGGAAAAGAAACTGGCTTTGCGTCACGCCAGAAGCTGTTCTCGTCTTCCATGCTTTGCCTCAGATGTAAATCAACCCCAGATGATGACCTGGAGGCTGAGAAATTGACAGACTAGTAAATGGCTTGTTTTGTCTTTCATTTTAAGTCATTTTTACAATACACATATACAATATCCACAAGCAAGCATGGTTATCATACCCACACATATACACAGGTCTACATACACGCGTACAAACGTACGAACATGTGCACAGTTTTATGGCTCATACGCCTGGGAAGGTTATGTAAGGCCTTTGACCACGAGATCCCCACAGAGAGTAGGAGCCCGACAAGTCTTCATTGGCCGAGTTATTCGTCTTTCACCACGTGTGTTGGGAGGCTCGGTGGGCCTATTCCTACCCTCAGTCCGCGGGGGGAGGGGGGGGGGAGAAGGGGAGAAGGGGGGGGGGGGGGGGGGGACGAAAGGCACATTAAGGAGCCAGCATTCCTATTTTCTCGTCCTCCTTGCAGGATCTTGCGCCGGCGCTGCTAACCTCATCTGGCTGCTGGAGGCAGACTTATGGTCAGGCAGAGCTTACGGCCGACTGGTCTCTACGCAGAACCGCCGCTTGACAGTGCCGAGGAATCCAATAAACTTCCGCTGGATGTCCGTCAGTCAAGAGAAGGTAACTGCGCCTGCAGCTCATCGCAGCTCTCGCTGGGCCCAGGGAAGAGGCGGTGCACAGCAAAACACGCGCCCCTGCCAGACTGCGAGTGTGGGCGGTGTGGGGGGCCGTGTGGGGGGCCTTGTGGGGTGGGGGTGGGGGGTGGGGGGAGATGTTGGGGGCGGTACGGAGGGGCGGTGTGGGGGGCGGTGTGGGGTGGTGGTGTGGGGATGGGGGGGGGGGGAGATGTTGGGAGCGGTACGGGGTGCGGTGGGGGGGGGGGGGGGGGGCGCAGTAAGGGGGCGTGTGTGTGATAGATCGGGGGGGGGGGGGGGATGTGCGATGCCTGGTGAATATTCCCTATCGCCAAAGAAATGTGCTTGTTTTCCGCCTCTTCCCGTCTCTGCCCAATCATTTCTGCAGGGTGCGAAAGGGGCTGCCAGACGATTCTGAAAACTGTTTTGGGAGAGAAGTGCCGACAGACGCCGACTGTGTGAATAATGCATCTCGCATGATTTCCTCCTGGATGTCACTTAGTAAGCGTGGCTGGTTGCTGGCAGTCTCCTCCTGTCCCAATAAGCCTGTCCATAAACCCCCCGTGGCTTGGGGTCAGAATAGACCCCCTGTGGCTTGGGGTAAGAGTAGACCCCCTGTGGCTTGGGGTAAGAATTGACCCCCTGTGGCTTGGGGTAAGAATTGACCCCCTGTGGCTTGGGGTAAGAATAGACCCCCTGTGGCTTGGGGTAAGAATAGACCCCCTGTGGCTTGGGGTCAGAATAGACACTCTGTGGCTTGGGGTCAGAATAGACCCCCTGTGGCTTGGGGTAAGAATAGACACTCTGTGGCTTGGAGTAAGAATAGACACCCTGTGGCTTGGGATAATAGTAGACCCCCTGTGGCTTGGGGTCAGAATAGAACCCCTGTGGCTTGGGGTCAGAATAGGCCCATCGCATCTCATTGGGCGAGTCATAAAAAGCCAAAAACTGGGAAAATCGAGGCTTGCTCTGGGTCTAAGCAATTCTAGTGATTTGCATGGCCATTGGTCTTACATAGCCTACAGAGGTTGATAGGCTAGCAAACTATATCGTGCATTCCTCATCTTTCATTAGTGCGCAACTTAATGGAAAAAGGCCTGATTATAATTTACCTCTAAGACAAAATGTACGTTCACTACAGAGGTTGATAGGCTAGCAAACTATATCGTGCATTCCTCATCTTTCATTAGTGCGCAACTTAATGAAAAAAGGCCCGATTATAATTTACCTCTAAGACAAAATGTACGTTCACTACAGAGGTTGATAGGGTAGCAAACTATATCGTGCATTCCTCATCTTTCATTAGTGCGCAACTTCATGGGAAAAGGCCTGATTATAATTTACCTCTAAGACAACATGTACGTTCACTTCTTGTTGCGTGTTTCCAGTTCATGGCGCACCCTGGTCACGCAGATGGAAGGAGAGGGAAACTGTGTTGGAGCCCGCAGAAAGGGATAGCTAACGCATCATCGAAGTAGCGAGGCCTCTATATTGAGTAACTGGTTAACGCTCACGATGACAGATTACGATGAATATTTTTCACCGGCTTTTGTGTGAAACACAACCATTAAGTCAAAACTTAATTCACAAGTCACACTTCCCGCGATCAATATGCACAAGAAGATAAAATCGAATTTCTTCGACCGGTGCACAAGTCCGCATTGCTTTAGTTCCGCTGGTCTCGGTCGATTATAGGTGGTAGGTGGTGGTGGTGGTAGGTGGTGGTGGTGGAGGGTGGTGGTGGTGGTAGGTGGTGGTGGTGGTGGGTGGTGGTGATGGAGGTGGTGGTGGGTGGTGGTGGTGGTAGGTGGTGGTGGTGGGTGGTGGTGATGGTGATGGAGGTGGTGGTGGGTGGTGGTGGTGGTAGGTGGTGGTGGTGGGTGGTGGTGATGGTGATGGTGGTGGTGGTAGGTGGTGGTGGTGGTAGGTGGTGGTGGTGGTGGGTGGTGGTGGTGGTAGGTGGTGGTGGTGGTGGGTGGTGGTGATGGAGGTGGTGGTGGGTGGTGGTGTTGGTGGGTGGTGGTGGTGGTGGTGGTGGTGGTGGTGGTGGTGGTGGTGGTGGTGGTGGTGGTGGTGGTGGTGGTGGTGGTGATGGTAGGTGGTGGTGGTGGTGGTGGTAGGTGGTGGTGGTGGTGGTGGTGGTGCTGGTGGTGGTAGGTGGTAGTGGTGGTAGGTGGTGGTGGGTGGTGGGTGATGGTAGTTGGGGGTGGTGGTGGGTGGTGGTATGTGGTGGTGGTGGTTGTAGGTGGTGGTGGTGGCGGCAGTCCTGGTGGTGGTGGTGGTAGGTGGTGGTGGTGGCGGTGGTGGTGGTAGGTGGTGGTAGTGGTAGTAGGTGGTAGGTGGTGGTGGTGGTAGGTGGTGGTTGTGGTAGGTGGTGGTGGTGGTAGGTGGTGGTGGTGGTAGGTGGTGGTGGGTGGTGGGTGGTGGTAGATGGTGGTGGTGGTGGGTGGTGTTAGGTGGTGGTGGTAGAGGTGGTGGTAGGTGGTGGTGGTGGTGGTGGGCGGTGGGTGGTGGTAGTTGGTGGTGGTAGTTGGTGGTGGTGGTGGGTGGTGGTAGGTGGTGGTGGTAAAGGTGGTGGTGGGTGGTGGTGGTGGGTGATGGGTGGTGGGTGGTGGTGGTGGGTAATGGGTGGTGGGTGATGGGTGGTGGGTGGTAGTAGTTGGTGGTGGGTGGTGAGTGGTGGGTGGTAGTGGCGGTGGTGGTATGTGGTGGTGGTGAAGGTTGGTGGCGGTGGTGGTAGGTGGTGGTGGTGGTGGTAGGTGGTGTTGGTTGTAGGTGGTGGTGGTGAAGGTTGGTGGCGGTGGTGGTAGGTGGTGGTGGTGTGTGGTGGTGGTGGTAGGTGGTGGAGGTGGGTGGTGGTGGTGGTGGTGGTGGTGGTGGTGGTGGTGGCAGCGGTGGTGGGTGGTGGTGGTGAGTGGTGGGTGGCGGGTGGTGGATGATGTTTGGTGGGTGGTGGTAGTTGGTGGTGTTTGGTGGGTGGTGGGTGGTGAGTGGTGGGTGTTGGGTGGTGGTGGGTGGTGGGTGATGGGTGGTGGTGGGTGGTGGGTGATGGGTGATGGGCGGTGGGTGATGGGTATTGGTGGTGGGTCATGGGTGATGGATGGTGGTGGCGGGTGGTTGGTGGTGGTAGTTGGTGGTTTGTGGTGGGTGGTTTGTGGTGGGTGATAGTTGGTGGGTGATGGGTGGTGGTGGTGATGTGGTAGCTGATGGTGGGTTGTGGGTGGTGGGTGGCGGTGGTGGTGGCGGTGTTGGTGGTGGTTGGTGGTTGGTTGTTAGTAGTGGGTGTTGAGTGGTTGGTGTTGGGTGGTGGATGGTGGTGGGTGGTGGTTGGTGGTGGATGGTTGGTGGTGGTTGTTGGTGGTTGGTGGTGGCGTTCTTGTTGTAGTGGTGGAGGTGATAGTGGTGATAATGGTGGTAGTGGTGGTTGATGGCAATGGTGTTGTTGTTGTGGTGGTGGTGATGGTGGTTGGAGGAGACGACACGACAGAAACATCCCCCGTGGAAGTGCAGTTTGTCAATGACGTAGCAAAGTCTCGTTGACGCGCACTGAATACGTGTTGTTCAAGCTGACCCCTAAAATCTGCACAAACTATTAAGGGCGACATCGTCACTAGCGTCATTATTATCTCCTCAGTGATTTTTGTCATCGTCGTCATCGTTGGCGATTTTCACTGCTTCAACCATTACAAACGTCAATGCAGTTATCAGCACCGCCATCTTCAATATCACCCATGACGTTACCAACATCGCTGTCGTCGCTCCCGTCGGCGTCGTCGTCTTTGCTACAGCCGCGACCACAGTCCCTCTTTCATGATCACGTGCCATGCAATTATGATCAAAAGACTGCACATGCTTACCTTGTGCTTATATCTTATTTTGACGCACATCTTTCCATGCTTTGATTCCGCTCTCACAGATACGCCATATCAGGAACTTTTTTTAAACTATACAACTTTACTTTTTTCAGAACTCCTTCATCCTCTGACCTGCTTTCCACGTCTTCAGTTTGCACTCAAGTTTTTAGCGTCGAGGTCTTGTGCCAAGGACGAAAGTTTCCCATCTTCCGTGACAGCGAGGCGGCTTCAGATGGCTCGTGGAGTGAGCGCCAGCGAAATTAATTTTTCCTGTTCCTCCCTGCAGGTCCTAGGCAAGGCTACGTGGCTGACGCGCTCTACTCAATGCACTCAGACAGAGACTTGACGTCCGCGGAAGAACACGACCTCGAGAAGTGCGACGCCGAAAGGAACTGCCAAAAAGGGTACTTCAGCCGCCTGCAATCCTCCAATCTTCTTCCCCTCATCCGCCCCAGTATGGGGAGAGCTCAGCAGCTGGCCGGGGAGAGAGGCGGTTCCATTGCCAGTGTAAGTCTTTCCGTCCCCAGCCACTCCAAGCCGGCTGGCGGGAGAGTTTGGGGGAGCCGTCACTCCGTCTGGGCCATTTTCCGCGGGCGGCCTCCACTTGTTGCGCGCCCTCAGCGACAGGCGTACCCATCATGCAGTGCGCAGCCACACAGGAACCAAGAGGGTCGAGCTGTATCGTCAGTTCAGCCGCTGTTGGTAGACCCGCCGTCCCCTGACGTGCCGCATGCTGATATATATAGATATATGTGTGTGTAGATATAACTGGCATGTGTTTTTATGATTTATGTAGGTAATAACCATATATATGCAATGTACACAGGTGTCATTGTATGAGAGAGTTGATAATGCAGAAAAGTGAAGTTTTGAAAGAATGCCATTTCTGTCGTTAAAATTTGAAACTGGAGAGCGTTCTGAGAGTGCAAACCTCCACCAAGAAAGCCACACGTTCTCTTCCACGGTCTGTATAATTCAGGCAGCATGTTGTGCTAGCCAAGCCTGACGCTACGAAGTTTAGTTCATTTTAGTGGCTGAAACTGAAAGCGATTTCTGAGAGCCGAACGCACATGACGACGTCATCAATAGTTCGACGTCATCAACTTCTAAATTTGCAGTAACATTTCTCATTTTGATCGTTATTCCACAACAAAATAACAGATAACATTAAAATATAGATTCTTTCTTAGGTAAAACTCTTACCTTCCATCAAATTTCATCAACAACCACAACCACTACAACTACCACAGCCATCACAACCACCACAACCACCACAAATACTACAGCCACCACAACCACTACAACTACCACAGCCATCACAACCACCACAACCACCACAAATACTACAGCCACCACAACCACTACAACTACCACAGCCATCACAACCACCACAACCACCACAAATACTACAGCCACCACAACCACTACAACTACCACAGCCATCACAACCACCACAACCACCACAAATACTACAGCCACCACAACCACTACATCCACCACAGTTACCACAACCACCACAACCGCTACAACTACCACAGCCACCACCACCACAACCCCTCCAACCACCATCACCACCACCACAACCACCACAAATACTACAGCCACCACAACCACTACAACTACCAAAGCCATCACAACCACCACAACCACCACAAATACTACAGCCACCACAACCACTACAACTACCACAGCCATCACAACCACCACAACCACCACAACCACTACATCCACCACAGTTACCACAACCACCACAACCGCTACAACTACCACAACCGCTACAACTACCACAACCGCTACAACTACCACAACCGCTACAACTACCACAGCCACCACCACCACAACCCCTCCAACCACCATCACCACCACCACAACAACAACGCCATTGCCATCAACCACCACTACCACCATCACCACCACTATCACCTCCACCACTACAACCAGAACGCCACCACCAACCACCAACAACCGCCACCAACCACCACCCACCATCCACCACCAACCACCACCCACCACCAACCACCACCCAACACCAACCACTCAACACCCACTACTAACAACCAACCACCAACCACCACCACCACCGCCATCACCAACCACCACCGCCACCCACCACCCACAACCCACCATCAGCTACCACCATCACCACCAACAACCATCACCCACCAACTATCACCCACCACAAACCACCCACCATATATCTGTATATATATTTTCGCTGTCTGTCTGTCTGTGTGTGTGTGTGTGTGTGTGTGTGTGTGTGTGTGTGTGTGTGTGTGTGTGTGACACTCATACGTTTCCACAGTTTTATTCCGATCGACTTGAAACTTGGTATGGGGTTAGGTGTGGACCGGGGTCAGGTCAACGTGGGGTTAAAAAAATGGTGTTGCCATGGTAACCGGAAGTGGGCACAAACAAGTTGGCCGCCGAAAACTCAAAGTGCTCCGATTTGACCGAAATTTGGTGTGTGGGTAGGTAAAGTCAGATGATGAAGATCTGTGAACAAATTTTTGGGTTACCATGGTTACGTCACGAGAAACACAAAATGGCGGCCGAGGAAACAATGGACGACTGTGTCGAAGGCGGCGAAGCCGCCTGAGACACAGGAGTTCCGATCGACTTAAAACTTGGAATGGGGTTAGATGTGGGCCAGGGTCAGGTCATGGTGGGGTTAAAAAAAATGGCGTTGCCATGGTAACCGGAAGTGGGCACAAACAAGATGGCCGCCGAAAACTCAAAGTGCTCCAATTTGACCGAAATTTGGTGTATGGGTTGGTAAAGTCAAATGATGAAGATCTGTTAACACATTTTTGGTTATGGTTACGTAATGAGATAAACAAAATGGCGGCTGAAGAAGTTGGCTTTGTATGTGGCTTTGACGCTTTGCGCATTGCCTGGCCGCGAAGCGGCCAGTATATATGTTACAGGGAATAAGAAAATTTAGGGAATAAGCTTAATCCCTGAAATTTTAAGGGAATAGGCTTATTCCCTGTTTCAACTGGGGAGTAAGCTTATTCCCTAAAAAAATCAGGGATTTAGCTTATTCCCTGAAATGGGAGGTCATTTTTTTGCCTTATTCCCTGATTAGTTTAAAGCACACAAACAGAAACACTAATACAAGATTTGTTGCTTTAAACATTGGTTTATTCATAAATACACAAGGATCAAAATACAAGATGAAAATATTGCTGCTCACAAACAATGAAAGCCCTTATAAGAAGTGGGCAACAAGTCAAAACAATTACATATTCTGCGGACTGGTTAATGTGAACACGAAAGTATAGGACATTCTCATTTCTGAAACGGAAATTAAGCCCGAGTTTCGTTCCTTTACTTCTGGCAGTTCTGGTAGACTGGTAACAATAGAAGCTGATGTGATGATCTCTAGATCGTGGCAAAAAAATGACATTAAAGCATGCAAAAAGATTAATTAGATTAAAAACTACTTGAAAACAGTCATATTAGACTGCTTTAACGTATACTTTCTGCACAAAACCCACAGAAGATAAGTAAACAAACCTCACCGTACGTACCTAGCTGGCTAGCAGACGAACGCGATCGAACCGTAGTCACTACGCCAGCAGACGATCGAGCTAGTGTGATATAATGTTTCATGTAAAGCTGGAATGAGTAGCAGCAGATAACTGTTTAGTTCTGGCTTGAATTGACTATTTTGCTTCCCTGGTCAGGCGATGACAGAAAATTCACGATCATCGAGTCCATGAGTGCATGATCAACTGCCTGCATTCGGCGTAATGTAACGTGTAAGATTATGACAAGAAAATGGCATTAACACACAAAATAAAGTTTCAAGACTACTAAATTAACCAATTATATTAATAACTGACCATATTTACACCTACAGCTAGTGCTAAAACCTTACATACAAAGCAAACATACTGCAGGGAGTTTCCCGGTCACGCATCAAAACTCGGTGCATGAGTGTCGGAGCAGATAAACAAATAAGAGAAAAGCGAAACGATCACTTGTGCACTGTTGTCACTTTGAAGAATTTGCGGGGCTCCGATTAGAAGGAAAACGTCTAAAAGTTGATATGCCACCTCTGCTGGTCGTTTTGTTGTAAGGGCTCTAAGCATGCAAAACTTGGTACGATGTTCCTGGTAGACCATAACCCATGATGTTGGATTTTAGTAGCTGATGTTGCTGCTGCTTCCTTCACTTCATCTAAAATTCTGTGGTACTCATCTCTGGTGATAAGTAATCTCTTTGCTTTCTCCTTATTTTTTAGCACTTCCTCAAGAAATACTTGTTCTTTCGCGTCCATGTTGCTTGATATGAATCACAGACTAGACTGACCTTTTCAATTGAACTGAATCTGCCCCAGGAAAAATCAAAACACAAACACCGACCACAGTTCACGAAATCATTCTGTAGGCTATTTATCAAGAGAGTGAGTAAAAGTCAAGAAAGAACTCATTTCCAAGCAAAAGAAGTTTTAAAGAGTGATCAAAGCTCACTGACATCGAATTATTTATGGTAAAATGTACACGTCTTTCTGTTTGTGTGTTTCAAACTAATCAGGGAATAAGGGAAAAAAACGACCTCCTATTTCAGGGAATAAGCTAAATCCCTAATTTGTTTAGGGAATAAGCTTACTCCCCAGTTGAAACAGGGAATAAGCCTATTCCCTTAAAATTTCAGGGATTAAGCTTATTCCCTAAATTTTCTTATTCCCTGTAACATATATACAGAGAGAGAGAGAGAGAGAGAGAGAGAGACAGAGAGACAGAGAGAGATTAGATAGACAGACTAGATAGATAGATTAGACAGATAGATTGGATAGATAGATTAGATTAGATATATTAGATAAATTAGATAGCTCAGATAGCTTAGATATATTAGATAGATTAAATAGATTAGATAGATGGATATATAGATAGATAGATAGATAGATAGATAGATAGATAGATAGATAGATAGATAGATAGATAGATAGATAGATAGATAGATAGATAGATAGATAGATAGATAGATAGATAGATAGATAGATAGATAGATAGATAGATAGATAGATAGATAGATAGATACGATAGATAGATAGATAGATAGATAGATAGATAGATAGATAGATAGATAGATAGATAGATAGATAGATAGATAGATAGATAGATAGATAGATAGATAGATAGATAGATAGATAGATAGATAGATAGATAGATAGATAGATAGATAGATAGATAGATAGATAGATAGATAGATAGATAGATAGATAGATAGATAGATAGATAGATAGATAGATAGATAGATAGATAGATAGATAGATAGATAGATAGATAGATAGATAGATAGATAGATAGATAGATAGATAGATAGATAGATAGATAGATAGATAGATAGATAGATAGATAGATAGATAGATAGATAGATAGATAGATAGATAGATAGATAGATAGATAGATAGATAGATAGATAGATAGATAGATAGATAGATAGATAGATAGATAGATAGATAGATAGATAGATAGATAGATAGATAGATAGATAGATAGATAGATAGATAGATAG
The DNA here is from genome assembly GCA_034096865.1 of Theodoxus fluviatilis. Taxonomy (NCBI): domain Eukaryota; kingdom Metazoa; phylum Mollusca; class Gastropoda; order Cycloneritida; family Neritidae; genus Theodoxus; species Theodoxus fluviatilis. The sequence continues at coordinate 489 of JAWQFJ010022637.1, read as the reverse complement.
ATAGATAGATAGATAGATAGATAGATAGATAGATAGATAGATAGATAGATAGATAGATAGATAGATAGATAGATAGATAGATAGATAGATACACTAGATAGATAGATAGATAGATAGATAGATAGATAGATAGATAGATAGATAGATAGATAGATAGATAGATAGATAGATAGATAGATAGATAGATAGATAGATAGATAGATAGATAGATAGATAGATAGATAGATAGATAGATAGATAGATAGATAGATAGATAGATAGATAGATAGATAGATAGATAGATAGATAGATAGATAGATAGATAGATAGATAGATAGATAGATAGATAGATAGATAGATAGATAGATAGATAGATAGATAGATAGATAGATAGATAGATAGATAGATAGATAGATAGATAGATAGATAGATAGATAGATAGATAGATAGAGATAGATAGATAGATAGATAGATAGATAGATAGAGATAGATAGATAGATAGATAGATAG
>JAWQFJ010022636.1:2500-14012 GCA_034096865.1 Theodoxus fluviatilis | reverse complement strand
GCTGAGCCATTAGAGAATTGCAATGACGGAGTGTTTGTAAAGCATGTAAATCCATTTCTAAGCTATCGGCCCAGGAACAATCAACCATATATTTTAAACATGATGGATAGGTTCAGGAAGCTCCTATTATGACATGCTTTGCTTTCCTTTGGCATGTCATAGACGCTGAATTAACACTCACACAGTCACACAGAGGAGGAAGTGTATTATAGATGTTCAACCCAGACATGTGCATTCGTACTCATTCAGTGATTCACGCACACACCGTGTGTGGTTACCGTGGTTACGTTGTGTTTTCTTCGCGTAGACACTGATCTATATCTAAATACGTGGAGTAGATAGAAAAAAATGGCTAGCAAGAAAAAAGAGAGAAAGGCAAGGGCAAAAAACTTCAGTGAAACCGAAATGAGTGTGTTGGTCCTGAAATGCGCCGCTTACATAAAATCTAAGCGCAAGAAGGACTTGCCTGACGACGTCATTCTTTCGGTTGCTGTGCCTTTGAATAATTCTGGGTTCGACTGATTTCTTTATGGATCTCGTCGGTGATGGCCAAGATTTCCTTTCGATGGAATCGAATCTTTCTGAACACCTCTTCATCATTAAATACTTCTAACGGGTGCCTTCGGTCTCGGAATACTCGGTTTTTCCTTAACAGATTGTCATGAATTCGTTTCTTAAGCACAATCGCTGCCATCTTGCCTCTCTCGATAACCCCGGTTTATCTATTTATCTTGCCGACTTCGGGAGAATAGTTTAACACTCTGCTTTGACGCGAGTTTAGGGCTAAATCGCCGTCATGAATAGGAGAATTTAAACCGAAGTCAAGATAAATCGGGGATAGGAGATAAATCGAGTGTTAAAAAGATAAATCGCCGTCGTGAATACGGGCCAAGAACAATAAAAATACAGCCAGAGAACTACCAGAATCGGCGATAGGCCCTGGACGCCTAAGCAAGCCGAAGAATTCTATTCTATTCTATTCTATTCACCCTCCTTCAAAAATCTCCTCGCAAATGACGTCACGTTATTCGACGTCAAATGATCACGTCACAGATTTTGCAAAATGGAGTCTGTTGAATCGTTTTCATTGAAACACCAAAATGTAAAAAAGTCACTTTCTTTTCAAACCTCGATTCTGAAAATTTGATAATATTGAATCGGACCTAACTTCCAGTCAGTGTGCAAAATCTCAAGGAAATCCGTCCAGTAGTTTTTGAGATATAAGCCGTGGAGACGGGACAGACACACACACACACACACAGACAGATAAAAACCGCTGGCGCTGAACCTCCAGGTTTTGGCATATATATAAAAAAATTGAAAAAGATCGAGTTCGAACCCGCAACCTCTCGAGAAAAGAGGGGAAAAAAACACACACGAACAAAAACACAAAAAACCAGGTCGGGTTCGAACCCACAACCTCTCGAAAAAGGAGAAGAAAAAAAGTTTCAGCGCAGAATTGAACCTGGTCATGCATGACCACGAGTCCAATGCTCTATCAGCCGAGCCATTAGAGAATTGATATGACGGAGTGTTTGTAAAGCATTTATAACGTTCTTTTCGTAAACCCCTTGAAAGCTATCGGCCCATGAAACAATCGACCATATATTTTTAACATGATGGATAGGTTCAGGAAGCTCCTATTATGACATGTTTTGTTTTGCTTTGGCATGTCATAGACGCTGAATTAACACTCACACAGTCACACAGAGGAGGAGGTGTATTATAGATGTTCATCCCAGACATGCGCATTTGTACTCATTCACGCACACACCGTATAGGATTGACGGGATGTGTGTGGTACTGCTACCGTCGTTCTACAACTGAGTACAAGCAATAAAGTCTGCTACTACGGCGAAGTGGGTATAACTAAGCGTTGTAAGATAGTGTTAGACTGCAAGTGTAACTTTTCTGACTTGCATTCCACTCAACACATTTTTGACGGTGGACATGTACTCGATAAATTGACTCGATTAAATTGAACTGATGTATTTGATATAAATTTGTATTAATCCTGAAAAATTATGAAATCATACTTCATTCATTCGCGCATTAGTCTTGGCAGCGTTCAGCGGACGAAGTAAACATCAAACTACTTGGACCATAACGTCAGAGCGAGTAGCAGACGAAACTATCACAGTCATGTGACACAAACCGGCCAATCCGAAGCGATGACGCCGGATGTGAAATTCCTGCTATCTTACCGTGGTAATAATCGGACAAAGTCTGAATAATCTGAGAAAGAAACTCGAATTGGTTCATTATTTGTATGAATGCGAGTTTTTTGGTCGACTTCGGTAAATTTCGCGCTGCCTCGCAGTGATGATTGTATACGAAGCTGTCGTCTGATAGGCGAAAGCGATCCGCGAAGCCAGCGAAGTTTCGACCATGATATGAAAGGACAAAATCGCGATAGGTCGTATCAGGGTCGATTAAAAACGCTAAAACGATTGTACTACACAATTGTAGGAAAATGGATGATAGTTCATGAAATTTGAGTGGTCTTGTACATTTTAGGATACTCAAGGTCTATTTCAGGTAAGTTTATTATCGATTCACTGCCACTAGGCCACACGAACAGAACTTCAACTTGGTAGTACATGTACTATTGAGTGAGGAGAAGAAGAATTCGTGGTGACCTAATATAGGCTTACAAATTGTACAATGATCTCGTAGACGTGGAGTGGAGCGACTTCTTTAAGTCACCAAGTTGTGCCAGTACGAGAAATGCAGACAAAAAGTATTTGTTCAACGTAGACGTTCAACATACGAAGGACTCGATTTCGATCTAAAACTGTGTAAAAGGTTACCCATAATTTCTGCTGTTACGTCAATTGAAATGTAGAGACAGAGAGTCGACACACAGATATAATTCTTTCTCCTTTACCAGTGTTCTCAAATTCAGTGTTCATCATTAAACAGCTTCAAAAACAGATTGACACGATGTTCAAAGACTACATGTACTGTGATGATGTTGGCCACCCGCTGTTGCCACGTATACACTCTCTGCCACTCATAAGCCACCGGAAGAAAAGTATAGAGAATAGGCACGATCTTTTAAGATCGTTAGAACTAGGGTAGTAAAAAGTGAGAGTAGCCATAAGTACTGATCAAAAGATCAGATAAAGGCCTCGCGGCCTAAGACATCTGAGGACATATCTATCTATCTAAATCATTCTCTGTCCTCGCAAATGACGTCACGTTATTGATGACGTCGCACATGTTGGAATTTCGCCATTCCATCAAATTGCCTACCTCCCCAGGTGTTTCGAAATTCTTCTCCTGGCATATATAGGATCGAAATTGTACTTGCAAATGACGTAACGTTATTAATGACGTCAAATTTGGCTATTCCGTCAATTGTCATTTCAATCATTTTTCGACCGGTAATTTCGAGAATACGACCTTAAAAAACCACTTTTTCTTCAAGCCTCGATTCTGAAAATTTGACACATTCAATCGGACCTAACTTCCAGTTAGTGTGCAAAATCTCAAGGAAATCCGTCCAGTAGTTTTTGAGATATAAGCCGTGGAGACGGGACAGACAGACACACACACAGACAGACAGACAGATAAAGTCTGTAGAACCTCCAGTAAACCTGGAGGGATAAAGTCTGTAGGACCTCCAGTAAACCTGGAGGGATAAAGTCTGTAGGACCTCCAGTAAACCTGGAGGGATAAAGTGTCAAAGTGTCAAAGTGTCTGTCTGTCTGTCTGTCTGTCTGTCTGTCTGTCTGTCTGTCTGTCTGTCTGTCTGTCTGTCTGTCTGTCTGTCTGTCTGTCTGTCTGTCTGTCTGTCTGTCTGTCTGTCTGTCTGTCTGTCTGTCTGTCTGTCTGTCTCTCTCTCTCTCTCTCTCTCTCTCTCTCTCTCTCTCTTCCCCCCCCCCCCTCCGGGCTTGTATTTGACATATCCTGTGATTTAATTGAGTTCCTATCTGTAGGGTGCAAGTGCCATCCCCTGCCACCACAGCAAACCCTTGCCGCCACAACACCCACTCAGACCCAAGGTGGGCAAGTAACTGTGTAGTTTTATGCAGGATGTGGACATTATTAACATAGATTTGCATTGAAAGCATGAAGGGATAAGCTAGACGAACTACTCGGAACATTTGTAGGAGGTTAAGCATTAACGCTGCCGACATTGTATGAACAACAGTAGCTTGCAGTATTTAAGTACACTTCTACCACATATGAGAACGTTTAATGCATGAATGATGAATAAATAACACGGAAATCATCTACTTGAATTTTATTTTACTTGTTTTATGTGTTCTTGCAACATGTCTTTCTTGACCCCAATGAAGGCTGCCAGTAATTGTACATGACAAGGTGCCATGCATCTTATATTGCAAACGTGTTTGCACATGACTTATGCAAAGCATGCTGCAATCGTCAGGCTACCTCGGTTTAGACGTTGACTAAGAGCGTGACATTGGGAACATCAGTGAAATGTCGAGGAGTTAAAGCTCCACCAGCATCTCTCAGTGCAGAAGAAAGCAGCTGTGTATAGAACACGACTAATTTTGTGTTTTCGCACGTTACTGCTTCAGATTCAAAACTGGACTCTAACGTATTATTTGGCGGTAGTTACCGATGGATGAATAATAGAAAATGACCATGTCAGGAGACCCTAGCGTTGTAAAATTGCGCGGAAGAAATGGTTGCAGAAGGCAACATAGCCAAATTCGCAGCTTAATTGCCAGCGACATTATTAATGTCGACTGTAAATGAAAAATAGTCAACAACTAGCCAGGTTCCCATCGCCGAATTTACTTGTGCGGTCCTTCGAAATGCCTTCTCACCACGTTGATCTCCAACTCGATTGTCTGGCTTCATTTTGCCACTAGTTGTCTGACGTTCTTTTACTCTATGCATGTACATTTGCTGGCATTTTCCGTGGAGGAATTCCCAGAACTTAGTCCCCTCACTACAGGTGGCGTGTATTTCGGGGCAAGGGAGGTAGACCTGGCCAGAAGTGAGGATGATTACTTGTTGTCTGTGCGAGATGTCGGCATGTCCAGACCTCAATTCATTGTTACGTGGCGGTTTTCATCCATTCGTTGGCTTTAATTTACATCTAGAGTAGATACAGCCCTGCTCGGAGTCTGTGACTAGCATGAGTTCCGTGCCGTGGAATGTTGTGGCTGCATGTGGTTTCTAAGTAGCATTTTAATTGCTGTGAAAGAGAAGCATGCGTGTCATGGTTACACAAATTACACAATTTTGCGATGGACTCATGGGTATGGCGTGCGCCCGCTGTAAATACATGTTTAGGGCGCGGAAATTAAACGTCAACAGTTTGTGAATCATTAAAGAAGCTGTGCGGGTGTTTGTTTTTTCCTTTCTTTCCGTGTTACACAACCGGGAAGACTTAACCTTTCACTGGATATAGTGGTGTTCATCGCCATGTAGTTTTCTGAATGGGCCGTTTCCTTGTAAAACTATTTATGACCGGCACACCACACGTCATTCTAGTTCACTAGAGACAGCCTGCCGGCGAAAGTATCTCTAGCCCAGTTGACATCACGCGATGAAAGGTTTTCGTCCAATTTATGCAAATGGAGATCATACGAGAGGCTTGTGCGATAGCCGATCTGCTCCCTGACGTAGGTCTACACCGTTAAAGTAGTTCCAAGACTATTTCGCACAAAACTCATAACTTACTCTTGTTGAGGCAATAAACAAGCGTTTATTCTATAAAATAAAATGTTTGCGTTGAAATGGAAACACGTTTTGACATCTGAATGATTTCTGTAAAAAGTCAAGAGAAAAATAGTATCAGAACGAACTATTTTTGGCGCAATGCTGTAACGCGAAGGGTCAAGTCTATTACAATTCATTATGAACTGTGCCAGAGTCAATACTGACTCGGGTTCACAGAATGACCACACGTTGGAGAAAATTTGATAAGATTGCAGATATCCGCCCCAGAGCTGTTTGGGTGATTCAAGTAGCGCATAATGCGAGAGTTTGTCAGAATGTGTGGCGTCTGGGTCCCCATGCTCCAATACCTCTCCATTCAAGGAAGACTCGGAGAGTAGTGAGAAGTTGGCTGTTGTTGTCGCCTTGGTAACTCACACCTCGGGAAAGAGCCCACTTGGGTCTTTTTCTGCTGGGCTTGGGCTGGAGTGGCGCTAGATCCATACACCAGCATTGTACCGTATTCATCGCCACAATAGAGTGAAATGTGGTTATATTGCGTTAACGTCTTGGCAACACACCAGCATCGTCAAGTGTTCGAGTGTTGCATGTGCAGTGTAGTTTCATTTAGATCTTGAAAAACAGTGACTGTCACGGGCTAAATCCAACATAATCCAGAGATTCTGACAAGTGGAATGGAGGTAAGAGCCCTGCTGACAGATCTTAATTCAGATATTTAATTTCACTCAAAGTTGGTTGGATGGAGTGTTACGTTTTTACAGTGGAAATGATGTCTGAACCGACCCGAAAAACTGTTAAGCTCCCAGAGGCAACCATGACATACGACACTACAAAGAATACTGTGTGCTCAGCCTTTGCCGACACCGCCGTTGCTTAGACAGTGCCGCAGTGTGGTCATAGGCTGCCACTGCAAAGCGGTTCAAGACAAGAGCTACGCCAAAAAAGCAGTGGCGCACCGGACTTCAGAGTCTGCAGTGGCGAGCCAGGAAGAGGAGAAAGCGGCGAACTCAGAGGAATGCAGTAACCTTTGCTTGGTTTCCTGTCCTCGTTCTGGATGCAGAGTTCTGAAGGTGAAGTGATACCTACATGTATGCATCTCACTCTACGTCATTCTACAACCTTCCTTCCAGTTTCAGCGTGAGCGCCTTCTGTTCACTGAGTAAGAATGGACCCACCGCGTCTCCCTACGCGATCCGTAAGAGGCGTAACTAGGACAATCGTCTCTTGACATTTTCTCACTCAAACCATCACCTGTGATTTTCGTGATCGATACCATTAATTAATCTACTAAGGCTGATAGGCCGTAAAAATCCAGTCAGTCAGTCTGATAGTCAGTCATTGAGTGACAGTCAGTCTGACACAGTCAATCTGACAGTCAGTCTGTCGGTGACAGAGTCAGTCAGTCAGTCTGTCGGTGACAGAGTCAGTCAGTCAGTCTGTCGGTGTGAGTCAGTCAGTCAGTCTGTCGGTGACAGAGTCAGTCAGTCAGTCTGTCGGTGACAGAGTCAGTCAGTCAGTCTGTCGGTGACAGAGTATGTCAGTCAGTCTGTCAGTCTGTCACTCACTGAGTCAGTCAGTCAGTCTGTCAGTCTGTCACTCACTGAGTCAGACAGTCAGTCTGTCAGTCTGTCACTCACTGATTCAGGCAGTCAGTCTGTCAGTCTGTCACTCACTGAGTTAGTCAGTCAGTCTGTCAGTCTGTCACTCACTGATTCAGTCAGTCAGTCTGTCAGTCTGTCACTCACTGAATCAGTCAGCCAGTCTGTCAGTCTGTCACTCACTGAGTCAATCAGTCAGTCTGTCAGTCTGTCACTCACTGAGTCAGTCAGCCAGTCGGTCAGTCTGTCACTCACTGAGTCAGTCAGCCAGTCGGTCAGTCTGTCACTCACTGAGTGAGTCAGCCAGTCTGTCAGTCTGTCACTCACTGAGTGAGTCAGCCAGTCTGTCAGTCTGTCACTCACTGAGTGAGTCAGCCAGTCTGTCAGTATGTCACTCACTGAGTGTGTCAGCCAGTCTGTCAGTCTGTCACTCACTGAGTTAGTCAGTCAGTCTGTCAGTCTGTCACTCACTGAGTGAGTCATTCAATCAGTCAGTCTGTCACTCACTGAGTGAGTGAGTGAGTGAGTCAGTCAGTCGGTCACTGACTGAGTGAGTCAGTCAGTCAGTCTGTCTGTCACTCACTGAGAGAGTGAGTGAGTCAAACAGTCTGTCACTCACTGGGTCAGTCAGTCAGTCTGTCAGTCTGTCACTCACTGAGTCAGTCAGTCAGTCTGTCAGTCCGTCACTCACTGAGTGAGTGAGTGAGTGAGTCAGTCAGTCTGTCACTCAATGACTGAGTCAGTCAGTCAGTCTGTCACTCACTGAGTGAGTCAGTCATCCGTTAGTCACTCACTGAGTGAGTGAGTCAGTCAGTCAGTCAGTCTGTTACTCACTGAGTAAGTCAGTCCCTCAGTCAGTCAGTCTGTCACTCACTGAGTGAGTCAGTCAGTCAGTCAGTCAGTCTGTCAGTCACTCACTGAGTGAGTCAGTCAGTCAGTCAGTCTGTCACTCACTGAGTGAGAGAGTGAGTCAGTCAGTCTGTCACTCACTAAGTGAGTCAGTCAGTCAGTCAGTCTGTCACTCAGTGAGTCAGTCAGTCAGTCAGTCAGACTGTCACTCACTGAGTGAGTGAGTGAGTCAGTCAGTCAGTCTGTCATTCAATGAGTGAGTCAGTCAGTCAGTCAGTACGTCACTTTCTGAGTGAGTGAGTGAGTCAGTCAGTCTGTCACTCACTGAGTGAGTGAGTGAGTCAGTCAGTCAGTCGGTCACTGACTGAGTGAGTCAGTCAGTCAGTCTGTCTGTCACTCACTGAGTGAGTCTGTCAGTCAGTCAGTATGTCACTCACTGAGTGAGTGAGTGAGTCAGTCAGTCTGTCACTCAATGAGTGAGTCAGTCAGTGAGTCAGTCAGTCAATCACTGAGTGAGTCAATGAGTCAGTCAGTCAGTCTGTCACTCACTGAGTGAGTGAGTGAGTGATTGAGTCAGTCAGTCAGTCTGTCACTCACTAAGTGAGTCAGTCAGTCTGTCAGTCTGTTACTTCCTGAGTGAGTCAGTGAGTCAGTCAGTCAGTCTGTCACTCACTGAGTGATTCAGTGAGTCAGTGAGTGAGTCAGTCAGTCAGTCACTGAGTGAGTCAGTGAGTCAGTCAATCAGATTGTCACTCACTGAGTAAGTCAGTCAGTCAGTCAGTCTGTCACTCACTGAGTGAGTCAGTGAGTCAGTCAGTCTGTCACTCACTGAGTGAGTCAGTGAGTCAGTCAGTCTGTCACTCACTGAGTGAGTCAGTGAGTCAGTCAGTCTGTCACTCACTGAGTGAGTCAGTGAGTCAGTCAGTCTGTCACTCACTGAGTGAGTCAGTCAGTCTGTCACTCACTGAATGAGTCAGTCAGTCTGTCACTCACTGAGTGAGTGAGTGAGTCAGTCAGTCAGTCTGTCACTCACTGAGTGAGTGAGTGAGTCAGTCAGTCAGTCTGTCACTCACTGAGTGAGTCAGTCAGTCAGTCTGTCTGTCACTCGCTGAGTGAGTCAATCAGTCAGTCTGTCACTCACTGAGTGATTCAGTGAGTCATTTAGTCTGTAACTCACTGAGTAAGTCAGTGAGTCAGTCAGTGAGTCAGTCTGTCACTCACTAAGTGAGTCAGTCAGTGAGTCAGTCTGTCACTCACTGTGTAAGTCAGTGAGTCAGTCCGTCAGTCAGTCTGTCACTCACTGAGTGAGTCAGTGAGTGAGTCAGTGAGTCAGTCCGTCACTCACTGAGTGAGTCAGTCAGTCAGTCCGTCAGTCTGTTACTCACTGAGTCAGTCAGTCAGTCAGTCAGTTACTCACTGAGTGAGTCAGTGAGTCAGTCACTCACTCACTGAGTGAGTCAGTGAGTCAGTCAGCCAGTCACTGAGTGAGTCAGTGAGTCAGTGAGTCAGTCAATGAGTGAGTGAGTCAGTCAGTCAGTCACTGATTGAGTCAGTGAGTCAGTCATTCTGTCACTGAGTGAGTCAGAGAGTCAGTCAGTCAGTCACTGAGTGAGTCAGTCAGTCAGTCAGTCAGTCACTCACTGAGTGAGTCAGTGAATCAGTGAGTCAGCCAGTCACTCACTGAGTGAGTCAGTGAGTCAGTCAGTCGCTCACTGAATGAGTCAGTGAGTCAGTCAGTCACTCACTGAGTGAGTCAGTGAGTCAGTCAGTCACTCACTCACTGAGTGAGTCAGTGAGTCAGTGAGTCAGTCAGTCAGTCACTCACTCACTGAGTGAGTCAGTGAGTCAGTCAGTCAGTCAGTCAGTCTTGTGCGCACGAATCGCTTTGCTACTGTTTTTTATTACATGTACTTATCAACAATTTATGAAGAACCAGTGAGGACGACTTTCTCTTGATGGGCACTTGAACTTGTCTGACCTTGATATACACGTGTGCTTTAGCTTGGGGGCCACGACAAATTCCTTGGCTAATTTAGTCATAATCGACAATCTGCCCTGTCATACGACGCAAAACTTACGACTCAATTTGCACGAATTATGGCTCTATAAATGGTCTTCGTGTCATGTTCCTGCTCAGGGGGAAAACCCCATTTAAAAAGCGTGTTCTTAGGCTGTGCATGAAGCTGAAAATCGAAAGACCGCCTCGTAATTGCGTGGTTTTAATGCGGTCATAAACATTTTGCAAGTTCGTCATTTTCTTCGGGCACACACGGACTATATATCCGAATTCTTAGCACGTCGATGAAATATGCCCGCTGGCCAGAGCCATTTCGCTCATGTTGAAATCAATCTGTTCTTAAGGGAGGGAGAAAACTTTAAGCTGATGTAGGCTTGTGGTAGATTTTCACTATACTCTCAAGTCCTTGGCGCAGATCTGTCAAAGGCGACTAGAGAGAAATGGGATCCGAGAGAGGGGCTTTTAGCAGTGCTGGCTTCACGTCCGCCGCCCCCTTTCTTGGTGGAAGTGACGGCTGTCAAATGCTTATGTACTGTAACACATTGTCTGGCTTTTACCAGGTAAAAGCCAGACAATGTGTTACAGTACATAGGCATTTGACAGCCGTCACTTCCACCAAGATTGAGGGCGGCGGACGTGAAGCCAGCACTGCGAAAAGCCCCTCTCTCGGATCCCATTTCTCTCTAGTCGCCTTTGACAGGTCTGCGCCAAGGACTTGAGAGTATAGTGCAAATCTACCACAAGCCTACATCAGCTTAAAGTTTTCTCCCTCCCTTAAGAACAGATTGATTTCAACATGAGCGAAATGGCTCTGGCCAGCGGGCATATTTCATCGACGTGCTAAGAATTCGGATATATAGTCCGTGTGTGCCCGAAGAAAATGACGAACTTGCAAAATGTTTATGACCGCATTAAAACCACGCAATTACGAGGCGCTCTTTCGATTTTCAGCTTCATGCACAGCCTAAGAACACGCTTTTTAAATGGGGTTTTCCCCCTGAGCAGGAACATGACACGAAGACCGTTTATAGAGCCATAATTCGTGCAAATTGAGTCGTAAGTTTTGCGTCGTCTGACAGGGCAGATTGCCGATTATGACTAAATTAGCCAAGGAATTTGTCGTGGCCCACAAGCTAAAGCACACGTGTATATCAAGGTCAGATAAGTTCAAGTGCCCATCAAGAGAAAGTTGTCCTCATTGGTTCTTCATAAATTGTTGATAAGTACATGTAATCGAAAACAGTCGCAAAGCGATTCGTGCGCACTAGACTGACTGACTGACTGACTGACTCACTGACTCACTGACTCACTCACTCACTCACTCACTCACTCACTCACTCACTCACTCACTCACTCACTCACTCACTCACTCACTCACTCACTCACT